>JACGDI010000734.1:1219156-1234431 GCA_014898725.1 Jacaranda copaia
GATGATGGAAAGTGTTGAGATTCTAGAGGCTACTCCCTTAGTAGAAACCAGAAACTAACGGCTTGTTTGGTTTTTTTTTCTGTGATTCATTTTCATTTTCACTCTGGGATAAAAAATAAAAATTAAAAATAACCCCAAGTTTTTAGACAAATTGTTGTAGTTTATCTTAAAGTACTTTGAATTTCATTAAGGCTAGACTTTCATATTATGGGATTTGAAATAGAAGAATCGTAGTTAGTAATGAGTTTCTAGTTTTTGAGGGGAAAAAAATTTATAGATATATATGATATTGGATGTTAGGAATAACAGAGTAATATTAGTTAATTTTGATTTTCATTGATATTCTTGGGTTACTTTTCTCCTAGAATTTGAGCATATAATTATTTGGGGACTTGATTAGCATTTAAGAAATTTTAATTGAAAGTAAATATGGGATATAAATTAAATTCGTTCTTTTGGAGTGATTATGGATCCTATTTTAGGCACTCATTTTGATTTTATTAGCAATTCCAAGGATATAGATTTTAGATTTTTAGGATTGGTGATTGATGATTGAGGATGTAGAATTTATTAGGCCAATTATATATTTGATGGAACTTTATTTATTGAGCTATGTTAATGGTTTTAAGCTAGATGCTATGGATACCAATTTATGACGAAGGAAATATTAATCTTTAATCCATATTTAATTAATGATTCAAGATGTATGAGTTAGCCCATAATATCTAATCCATTTCAAGCCCATAACTAGTACAAAAGCAAGCCCATAAATATTATTTGCGCTTTTTTGAGTTAATTGTATTTTAAGTTATAATTAAACCAATAAGCAGTGTAGAAAATAAGCCCATAAATTATTATGAAATATTTACAGGTTTGGGTCCATGATTATTAAATCAAAGATAATAAAAATCAATTTTATGGGATTTTTGGATTTATGGATAGATGGACAGTTTTAGAGGTTTTCTCATCATTTTAGCACTCTATTTGGATAGTTTTTGACCCATATAAGGTTTCTAGTCATATTGCTTAGCTAAAACCATGTAAATATAGGTGATATAGAATCCCAAAACCTTATTTTTTATACCTCTATATTTTCATGTGAAAATTCATGAATATTTCATATTCTTTTAGTCACTAAACTATGATAATAGCTAGACAAAATCCAGAATAATTAAATAATGAGGAGTTAGGATCTCATATAAATGTTAATCATTGGCTTGGGATTTTTTTTTTTGTTTTGAAATAAAAATTTTTATTCATCATAAATCATGACATAATGCTTCCACAATAAAAGGGGGAGGATTATCATTCCAAATCCCTTGATCAGACATAGAACCTGAAACCCTAGCTATAGTATGAGCTATAGAATTCACAGATCTTCTAATAAAACAAATTTGAAGATGAACAAGTTCTTTTTTAAATTTTCTACAATCATCAATAATTAAGCCCAGAGCCGAAGGATACTCTCTCTCTCTCTCTCCATTTATCAAATTCACTACTTTTTGAGAATCAAATTCTAAGATAACTTTCTGAAATCCTAATTGTTTAATCCAACTAAGAGGTTCACGAATGCCCAAACATTTAGTTAGACATGCCTCCGGTGCTCCTTTGAATTTTTTGTATCTAGCACTAATAAACAGATCTTTAAAATCTTGAACCACCTAGCCCACCCTATAAATATCTTTTTCTTTAAATGTAGTTACTTCAACATTGATCTTAATCCATCCATCCATTGGCTTGAACCAAGATTGTCTGTCAACATCATGTCTAATTTCGTGTGCCTTTGGTTTGCCTCTATCCCTTGCATTTCTCCATTGTGACAAAGATGACTCAACAAACTAGATAATCTCATTTACTGATTTGACTTTATGCTTCCAAACAATGTTATTTCGGTTGTTTCACAGGCTCTAGCATATCATCAAAGCTAAATCAAACACCTCAGGCAAGCAAGTAGAGCTCATCAAGTTTAACCAATCACAAACCAGATTATTCATACCATGAATGAAGCCAACAGTAGAGCACATCTAGACTTCCTTTGCCATAATATCGTCAACAAGTGTGTGCATATTTGATTCATCTTCCAACCTACAAATTGGACAAATATTATCCACATCAACGTGTTTTTTCCTTAATCTATTTTCGTTGGTAGACAATTTCGAGCTGCCCTCCAAGCAAAAATTTGAACTTTTGAGGGAATCGAAGTCTTCCAAAGTTTATTCCAGAAAGCAAGCCTATCATGATGCACGTTGTTAAGACAAGGGAGGGATCTATAAACACTTTTAATTGAGAACTTACCTGATTTTTCCTTGCTCCAATACCACCAATTCTCTATGTTTATCAAGCTAATTGGAATTTGTAATATAAGCTCTTTGTCTCTTCTATTAACAATTGAATCAATAAGCTTAGAATTCCACTCCTTTCTTTCTTAATTCATCAAATCAGCCACCTTTATTCCTCTCAAATTTCTAGATAAATTTGAAGTAATGTAAGGATGTGACTCATGCTGTAACCATGGGTCTGTCATAGTCTTAACATCGATAAGTTGAACTCATACACCCTTCGAAAACCAAGGCCTCCCTCAGCTTTAGGGTTACTTAATTTCTCCAAATTGAGCCATTTGATTCCTCTGTTTTCCGTGCCTCCAGATTTCCTCCAAAACTTGATCATCAATCTCTCAAGATCAGATCACAATTCAGGGGGAGAAGGTAGACATTCATTGCATAATTCGGAATTACCTGAGCAACTGATTTTAGCAACACCTCTTTTCCTGCTTTTGAAAGGAATCTCACATGCCAAGTTTGGATTTTTCTCCAAATTTTCTCCCAGATAAATGAAAAAATCTCCTTTTTAACCTCCCTACAAATGTTGGTAAACTTAAATACATGTCTTGTCCCTCATCTTCAAGAATACCAAACCTGTTGCACACTTCTTCTTTCTGAATCTATTTTGTGTTGGAGCTAAAACAGATTTTTGACTTTTCCACATTTATGATCTGGCCCAATGCTTTTTCATAGTTCTTGATAACCCTATTAATATAAGAAGCCTAAGATGAATTTGCTCTAAAAAACAAAAGGTTGTCATCTGCAAAAAAATAGATATGAGATTGTAGGGGCTCCCTTAGCCACTTTAACTCCATGAATCAGATCATGGGCATGACAATCACTCACAGTTGATGATAATCTCTCAGCGTCAATAATGAACAAATATGGAGATAGGGGTTCTCCCTGTCTAAAACCACGATGTGGAATGATAGGACCAATCAACTCATTTCCTTTGACAACTTTGTATGTAATTGATTTTATGCCCATACTCATCAATTCAATCCATTTCCTACAGAAAGCCATTTTCATCATGATCTGCTCCAAATAGCCCCACTATGTTCTATCATATGCCTTGCTAATGTCTCCCTTCAGTGCCACGACTTTCTTCCCTTGTCTTTTTCCCTTTAGATGGTACATTGCTTCATACGACATGAATACTATCTGTTATAAGTCTCTTAGGAACAAATGCACTTTGATTATCAGAAACGATCTCAAGAAGTACTTTCTTCAGACTATTGGCAAGTACCTTAGAAACTATTTTGTAAATAACATTACAAAGTGAAATAGGCCTGAAGTCAGTAATGTACGAGGGTTCCTTCTTCTTAGGGATCAACACAATAACCGTATCATTTAGCCCTTCAAGAAGAGTTGCAGAGTTTAGATAATTCATATAGTTTTCCACAAATCCTTCCCAACAATAGGCCAAAAATTCTGATAAAAGCTTGGATTCATACCGTCTATACCTAGTACCTTTTCTGGATGCATTTGAAATAGAGCCCTTTTTATTTCCTCTGGTGTAAACTCCATTGAAAGAAGTTGATTATGTTCTTCTGAGACTTTACTATGAACATGCTAGAGAATCGGTTCCATTGAGCACTCAGAGGATGAACAGAGATTATAGAAATGTTCGATAACAATCCTGTCTTAGCCAGAATCCCATGTTTGGCAATTTTCTTGGCAATCTTTCAACTGAGTAATTAAGTTCTTTTTCCTTCTTCCATTTGCAACAGAATGAAAAAAATTCTGTTTAAATCTCCTTTTTTCAACCAAAGGATTTTAGCCCTCTATTTCTAATACACTTCTCTCTGTTGTAGCACCTCATAAAATTTATATTTTGCTTCCTTAAATTCAATAACCGATGACACGTCTCATCTATTGTGCAGCCACAACATTTTCCTCTTCAGAGTGTCCAGCCTCTCCTTAAGATTTGGATTTATTCCACTTGCCCATTTCAAAAGATCAACACCACATTATTCAATCTTTTCCTGGAAAGAGGTATTTTTATTTTGATCCCAACTTTCTTTCACAGTTTGTAAGCATCCATCTCCCTTAACCAAAAAATTTTAAAACAGAATCTGTGGTTTCTAGAATTACTGTTCCAGCTCTTTGGTTCAATGAGAATTGGATAATGATTCAAGGATTTAAAACTCTGTAATTCGCAAATTAACTTACCCAACTGGGACTTGCGAGAACACATTCAAGCCGTTCTTCAACCCAATTGTTCCCTCATTTTCCTCTTTCCCATGTAAAAAGATACTTGGTCATCCTTAAATCTATAAGAGCCACATCTGAAACTGCATTTTTGAACCCCCTCCGTTAAATATCGTGGGTGTGGATTCAATCTCATGTTCTCTGATTCCATAAGGATGTCATTGAAATCTCCTACACATAGCCACGGTAACTGTGACCTCCATGCAAGAATTCGAAGTAGGTCCCAACTTTCTTATCGTCTAGCTTGATCAGCAATCCCATAAAAAAAACGTCCTCAATCTGAATTTCGACATCTATATGGTTTCAATAATACTCCCTCAAATGTACATCATTTTGATTCTTCCATAATAAAGCTAGCCCACCGCTGTGGCCTACACAATCTACAGCAAAAAGTCCATCACAACCAAACTAAGACTTTAAGCCCTGCAACCAAGGTTCAATTGACAAGGTTTTGATAAGAAAAATTAAACAAAGCTTCTTACTATTTACAATGTCCCCAATGGCATGAATTGCACGTCGGTTGCTAAGCCTATGACAATTCTAGCAAAGCACACTCATGTTCCTAGGCGGACTTGGACACCAGGACCCACCTCTAATTCATTAAAATGACCCACTTTCTTAAATACTTCAATCTGCAAGCCCATATATTTAGGTCGCTATTCTCACACAATTCATCCTCCTCTTGTTCCTGCATTCGGCGCCTTTTCATATAATTTATTATGACTCCAGCATTTTCTTCTAAATTAGCTTGAGCAGCACCCTTCCTTATCAATTGATGGCTATTTTTGTTCAAATTTATTAAATTGAACCAATTCTAAGTTATCGCCTTGATATCTGCGCATGATTTCATTCCCTTTCCCTTTGCCGCAATATTCGCCCTTTGATATGGGTTTTCCTTATCTACTTGGATATCATATTCCCGCACTTTTGGCGTACCAATTTTCATCCCCGATGATTCCAATTGGAGCCATTTTTCACAAGTACTAGACTAATTCCTACTACTAAGAGCACGTAGCCAAATTCCATATGCCTTTTCAATGTTAGCACTCGGATTTTCAAATTTTTTTTTGAATTTTTCACTATAGCCTATTTTGCCACACACAAAGCAAATGGTTGTTAGTTTTTCATATCAAAATTTTATCCAAATCCAATCTCCTCTAGACTTCTTAATTTTCATTCTTCTCCTCAATGGTTGACGAACATCCACTTCTACTCTTATTCTCATGGATTCTCTTCATACTCCCCTAAAGTTATTTTGGTCTAATTCAACATAGTTTCCAATAAAATTTTCAATATCTTTAGAAACCTTTTCAAACAAAAATCCAATCGGCAAGTCATAAACCTGAACCCAGAAGGGTGCATGAAATAATTGAATTTTTTGAGGCTAATCATGTGGTTGTAAGTGTTTACTCAATAAGATATGATTATCAAATGTCCAAGGGCCGTCAGTCAACATCCTTCTCATGTCGATCTCGTGGAAGAATTGAAAAGGATAAAGCATGTGACTAATCTCTTTAATATAGACTCTTTTAACTGGCCTCCAAAGATTAGCAACTGCATTCTCCATGGCATTAAAATTTATCGCCCTATCAGTCAAGAAATGATCCACAATCGTCCATTGAAGATTAACGACTGTTGCATTCGGGATGTCTTCAATTTCCAACCCTCTTTCTCCCTCATTTTCAATTGAAATCTTTGGGAAATTTTCCATTGATTTTGAGGTGCTGATGTGACAATCTAATTCACAGAAATAGAAGGGAAAACAAGATTAAACTTGATAAAATTAAGAGGCAAACAACTAAAGAACTTGTCAAAGATGACAAGAGAACCAGAACTTGTCAAGGACGACAAGAGAGAATTTTACCAAAATTGGGGATATTCTTTTAATCATGTTGTTTTTATTTAAATAAAAATGGGAGGCAATGACACTTGGGAATTTCAGTATCTATCTAATCCTGATTATGTTAGGATTTTAGAATTATTTTTGTGGTGTTAAGTTATTATTGTTTGCCCAGTAGCTTGTAACCCGAGTGGCATAAGTCTTCCCTTATTATGTGGGAGATCTTGTGTTCTACCTCACGTGGTCGCGTTGTGTGCATTTTATGTGCATTATTGGTAGTTTATATTTTGATTTTTTGATTTGAGAAAAATATATATATTGATTTGTTGATAGAATGATAAAATTCCTCATTTGTAATACTATCTCTCAAAAAAAAAAAGAAAAGAAAGTTATCATTATTTGGAAATGAGATCTGATCAAAGTTAGGATCTGATCAAAATTAGGATAGAGTTATCTTCTTTTCTCAATAAGATATGAATTCTAGTTGATCCATAATATCTAGCCTAATAATATAAATACCCATACAGTAGGAAATAAAGAAGCCGTACACAGGGGTAAGGAAATACCAAATTTTCTATTTATTCTTTAAAAATCCGTAGGAAATTTAATTCCGAGGTTTAACATCCTATTTTTTTGTCATATAATTAGTGGAGAAGGCTTAAGTAGTAGTTCAAATTTGAGGGAAAATTTGGGTTTTAAGATTTTGGTGTAATTAAATTTCTTTCTTCCTTCTATCGAAAATATTCTTTTTGCATAGACATTTTTTGCATGAAATATTAACTAAATGTCCATTCTCATTCTATTGAAAATATCTTTCCTGCATAAATTATTTTTGCATCAAAATAGATAATTTTGCATATTGAATTTTTAAATCAGTTTATTTGTTGAAGAATTATTCCGTCTGCAATTATTTAACTATTCAAAAAAACAAAAAAACTTTTCTTCGCATGCATAAACTTTATTTTTAGGATTTGAGCATGCAAAAACAAAATATTATGAATCTTGCATGAAAAATAGTATTTTCTATTGAATAAAAATAATAAAAATAATCTATGCTTTGAATAATTGAGAAATTATCGGTAGGAACGAGTTTCGTAACTGTACTACTGGATTACAGTAGTAAAAGATTTTTGAAGCCACTTAACGGCATTGTAGTTAAGATCTTGCCAAGACAATTGATTAGAATCTTGAGAGGTCATGAGCATGGTTAATTAATAAATTGAAATGTTCTAATAAGTTGTATAACTTTTGTTCTAAATTACTTTGAAAGTATGTCCTGAAATTTTTTTGGTAAGATGATTCATGATTTTCTGCATTAAATTGTTATTAAAAAAAGAGGAGAAAGTGTTGTCTTCAATGATTTTTTTTCTTCTGTTTGATATTTGTACATGCTCAAATTCGATAGAAGGAGAAGGAAATTTATTTATTGGGTGAAATGTCGCTCATAAGATATTGGCTCTCCATTTGCAGATAACTTAGTTCAGAATGAGGAAGATGAGTAGTTTTTGGGAATGGTGACAAGATATTGGTGTGTTTAGAATAGATTTATTCGATGTTTAAAATTTTCTAGTTAGATTGATTACACTATTAAAAAAATACTGTTTTGCGGTGGAAAAAATCCATTGCAATTTGTGAAGGATTTTGCGATGGATTTTTCGTTGCAAATATTTCCGTTGCAAAATGTAACAAAAAATATATAAAAATTTTTTTGCAACGGGTGTCAATTTTTGCAACAGATTTTAAATCCGTCACAAATTTTGCAGTTTTGTGATGGATTCAAATCTGTCACAAAATTAAAAAAATAAAAAAATTAAAAATCATTTTTCGTCGCAAATTATCAAATGAGGAAAATTAGAACCCTCATTTTCGATTTTCCACCCATTTTTTTCTTTCCCCTTTCCCTTTCCTTTACCCTTTCCCTTCTTCTCCCTTTCCCTTTCCTTTTCCCTTTCACTTCTTCTTCTTTTCTATTTTTTTTTCTTTGGTTATACCGGCCGGCCGGCTAGTTGGTGAGCACTAGCAATAGCAGCAGCTGCTGGTCGGCCGGCCGGCCGACTAGCCAGATTTTGTTCGAATTTTTTTTAAAAAAAATTAATTTTAATTTTAAAAATTCTAATATTGTTGTTTGTTTAATATTTTAGGTTTGAAGAATTCATATTTTGCTCCATCTCCATTAATTATGGTAATTCTCACAATTATATTAAAATTTAATTATGTTTTAATTATCTCCATTATGTTTTAGTTAATTATTCAAGTTAGTTAAAATTTGATTTATGTGTTAGTTAAACTCAAAATCATTTAATTATTAGTAATATAATTTGATTTAACATAAATAATAATTTATATATTAATTAAAATTTGAGGCAAATTTTTATATTCGTATTAAATGTTGTTATACTTGTTAGAGTTATGTTTTTATTTGAATTAAAAATTTTATTAGAATTTTAGGTTGAGTTAAATTTTATGGTACTATATATTGAATTATATTATATTTTTAAATTTTAATTTAGTTTATGGACATGTTATAGGTTATTTCGATGGTGGTGGATACCTTCTATAAGCGTTGAGTTGTGTTGAGCATTTAGTGGTAAATTTGCATACCTTATTTTGATTTTATATATATTTTTAGTAATGCTTAGAATTGGTGGAAATGCGAAGGAGGATGGGTTGTTGGGAGAAGGGGTGGAGCCTTCTCATTGTTGTTGATTAATTTATAATTGCTTACATGATGATGATAGGCATAAGGGGGAGTATTTATGTGCAATTATGTAATGTATTTATAATTATTATTAGTTGTTTTCAATTGAAATGATGCTATTCATTATGTTAAGTTTTTCTTTTTTGAGCAATTTGGATTTTGTGGAACCCCATGAATGCGATTTCAAAACATGCCAATGAATACAAATATAGCTAAAGACAAAATCACAAATTCTTTTCATAACTTTTGTGAAAATAAAAATCCAAATTTACATATCCCAAAACAACAATATAAGTTTCCTAAGTTAAATCATGTCATACTTAGCGTTGTGAATTATATGTTTGATTAAGATTTGAGTTATATATTGGACTTATATTAAATTATATGTTGGTTTATGTTGGATGTATGTTTAATTATATTGAATTATGCATTAGATTTATATGTGTTTAGATTATACATTTATATTAAATTATATGATAAATTTTAGATTTTATTAGATTTATATGTTGTGAATAATATATGCGATTAGGATTTAAGTTATACGTGAGACTTATATTAAATTATATGTTGGTTTATGATGAGATGCATGTTTGATTATATTGGTTTATGTATTGATTTATATGTGTTAAGATTATGCATTTACTTTGAATTATGTGTTAAATTTTGTTAGATTTATATTTTGTGAATTATATATTTGATTAGGTTTTGAATTTATATTTTATGAATTTTGTGCTCGGTTATGATTTGGTTATGTATTGAATTTATATATTGGTTTATTATGTTGAATTATCTATTAGTTTAGTTTATGTTTCTATTTTTTATTATTGTAATTTTGTTTTTATTTTAATATTGCAGGCTTGGATATCTCAAGGTATAGAAATTTAGTATAAGCCTCGTAAGATAATTTTTTGGGCATTACTTTGTAAATTTTATATTTTAGTTAGTGCTTGATTTATATATTGAACAATATTATCTATTGATTTTTATGTAAAATAATATTTAAATATTAGTGCATAGGATGATTAGTATGTAATACAAATAATTATTGATATTGAGTAATTATAGGTTTTAATTTGATAGAATGTAAAATAATATTTCTATTGCAAATTTTATTTTATTTTTAATTATAATGACCAAATTTGCGACGGATTTGCAACGGATTTTTTCGTCGCAAATTTGCATTGAAAATTTCCATCATAGATTTGCAACGCAAAATTCCGTCACAAAATCCATTGCAAATTTTTGCGACCAAAGATTTTGCAACGGATTTTTTCTATCACAAAATCCATCGCAAAAAGGCATTCTTTTTAGTAGTGTTAGGGAATTTTCTTTGATGTTTTGGGTATTCAAGTTTGATTGTTAAGACAAATATTTGAATTATCTTTCATTATAACGATTCAGGAATTATTTAATAAAATTTTTAGAAATTTAACATGCTCTATTGGATTTGAGGCTTAATTTCATAAGTTTTGGGCCTAGGGGCACTACTGTGTTATGTCCCGAATTTGAAGCGTGACAAAAGTGTTATCAAAGCTTAGGTCACTATTTGTGACTAAGATGTAGGTTTAGAATTTTTTTGATGAACTTAGAGAACAACATCTTAAGTTGAGAATTAGAAGTTTTGGGATGTACTTTGGTATAGAGGACAATGATTTGACTTTGGGAAAGGAATGCTACATGAAAAAATGCTCTCTCAGGATCCTAATTTTGCATGTTCGGATTTTCTAATGGATTTTTCTCATAGTTACTGATTGAATCTAGAAAGATACCAAACAGAAGAATTATGGCTCTATCTTTTAGGTGTTTATAGCTCCTTGAATCACCTCAATCCAATTTAGATGGAGTAAGTTATGATCAAAATACTAAAATGTATCTAGCCAGAAGATACAAGACTTTGATTTTCCGAAAATAGATATTTGTAACGCATTTACTACTTCTTCCCGACAAAATTAAGAAAAGTCATCAATATAAGAATTTTAGGTCTATTTCTAAGGTTGCTATTTCCACCTGAGTCACCTCAATCTAATATATATAGAGAAAGTTATAATTAAAATGCTACTATATTTAATGTTTTTACTACTTGAATATGATTGATTTAAGCAAAGTAGTCAACACTAGATTTGTATATCTAATCCGATATACATGGAGAAAGTTATGGCTAGAATTCTAAGATATGTCAAATCAAATTTATTCCTTGATATGGATTTGAATTTTCATCACGCTTATGAATCTTGGGCTCAATTTTATTCCTTGATATATTGACTTATTTAGATAGAGGTGTCAACATAAAAGTTTTTGGTCTCTCCTTAGCTTTTCAATATTGCAAGAATCATATCAATTGGGTCTCCAGAAAGGAAGTTACAAGCATATTACAAGAGAACTTACCTACAAACCTAGGGATTATATTGAAATTTGGGAAGTCCAAAGTTTTGAGGACAACTTTTTGTAAGGAGGGTAGAATGTAATACCCCAAGTCCTTAGACAAATTATTATAGCTTATCTTAGAACTTTTATTAAGTATACCTCTTGAAGTACTTGAATTTCATTAACCCTAGACTTCAATATTATGGAATCTAGAATAAAAGAATGCGTAGTTAGTAATGAGCTTCTATCGTTTGAGGAGAAAAAATAGAGATACATATGATGTTAGATGTTGGGAATGATGGAGTATTATCAATTTATTTTGATCTTCACTGATATTCTTGGGTTGCTTTTCTCTTAGACTTTGAGCATATAATTTATTTTGGAACTCAATTAACATTTAAGGAATTTTAATTGAAAGTAAATATGTGATATAAATTAAATTCTTTCTTCTGGAGTCATTAAAGATCCTATTTTAGGTACTCAATTTGATTTTATTTGCAATTCCAAGGATATAGATTTTAGATTTTTAGAATTGCTTGGTGATAATTGAGGATGTAGAATTTATTAGGTCAACTATATATTTGGTGGAACTTTATTTATTGAGCTATGTTAATGTTTTTAAGCTAGATACTACTGATACCAATTTATGACAAAGGAAATATTAATCTTTAGTCCATATTTAATTGGTGTAAGTAAATTTCTTTCCCCGTTCATCTTCGGCACAGGAGCACTCGATCAATGAGTTATTATGCACTCTTTCAAGGGCGGTTGCTTCTAAGCAAGCCTCATGGCTGTCTCTGTACCCCTACTTTATCACTGTGTTGTAGCATCTTCTTGATGACTTGGCCAATAGTAACCCTATCTCAATACTTTCCGCGTCAAGGATTGCTCTCCAAGATGACTCCCACCTATTCATTTGTGGTCTTCCTTGAGCATGTAATCTACCTTGCTTTGGTATAGGCATTGGAGATATGGAAGGTTGAATGACCTCTAGTAGAGCGCATTCTCTTTCTATTGAAAATATCTTTCCTACATACATAATTTCTGTATCAAAATAGATAATTTTGCACATTGAATTCTTAAATCTAATAGTTTATTTGTTGAAGAATTATTCCGTCTGCAATTATTTAATTGTTAAAAAAAAAACTTTTCTTCGCATGCATAAAATTTATTTTTAGGATTTATGCGTGTAAAAACAAAATATTTTGAATCTTGCATGAAAAATAGTATTTTCTATTGAAGAAGAAGAAGAAGAATTTATGTTCTGATTAATCGAGAAGCTATCAGTAGGAATGAGTTCCGTAACTGTGCTACGGGATTGTTGTTGCAAAAGATTTCTGAAACCACTTAATGGCATTATAGTTAAGATTTTTGAAGTCACTTGATGGCGTTATAGTTAAGAATTCTGAAGCCACTTAACAGTGTTATAGTTAGGATGTTGGCCTAGATAACTGATTAGAATCCTGAGAATTTATGAGCATGGTTAATTAATGAATTAAAAGGTTCTGATAAGTTATGTAACTTTTGTTCTAAATTATTTTGAAAGTATGTCCTGAAATTTTTTTGGCAAGATGATTCTTGATTTTTTGCATTAAATTTTTATTTAAAAAAAAAAGAGAAAGCGAATATTCTTCTTGTCTTCAATGATTTTTTTTTCTTTCTTTTGTTTGATATTTATACATATTCAAATCTAGTACAAGGAGAAGGAGATTTATTTACTGGGCGAAGTATTACTCATAAGATATTATTCCACCATTTTGTTGATAACCTAGATCAGAACGAGGAAGATGAGCAATTTTTTGGAAGGGTGACAAAAGATTGGTGTTTTTAGAATATATTTATTTGATGTTTAAATTTTCTAGCTAGATTGAGTAGGAAATTTTCTTTGAGATCTTGAGTATTCAAATTTGATTGTTAAGACAAGTATTTGAATTATCTTTCACTGTGACTATTTATTTTGGGGATTATTGAATAAATTTTTTGAAAATTTAGCATGCTCTATAGGACCTGAGACTTAGTGTCTCTGAGTTTTTGGGCTTAGAGGCACCATCGTGTTATGTCTCAAATTTGAGGCATGACATGAAAACTATCACATTCTCTCTATTTTTACTCAAAGTATTCTTATTTTTATTTTCAAACTCTTTCTAAATATATTTTATCATCCTATTATCATATTAATCAAATTTAAATTTGATTTGACATAAAGTACTCATTATTACTTTACAATTAATAAAATATACATATATTTTTAAAAAATAATTTTTTTTAAACATAAAAAAAATATAAACCATCTTTGCAACCCTATACATACTTTAAATAATTACTTTTCAATAAATTATTCAAACATATTTTCATTTCTATTTCAAAAGTATAACCACCTTTTCAACTTTTAAAAATGGGTGAAACTAGAAATAGGTCTTGGGAATAAAATCAAACGGCCCGAGGGGTTGTTGGAATGTTTCTATTGTTGTACCAGTTGCATATTTGCCGGAAAAGGAAATAAAACGTTGCAGAACATCATGGACATTCAAAGTAATTATTGTTTTGTAGCCAAGGATGGTATTAGCATAAATTAGTGGTCAAATACACTGAATCTGTAAGCAGCAAGAAGGGCTTTTTGCACCCTCTTCCTCTTTGATTGACAAAAATTCAACATTCAAACCTGACAACAACGAAGTAACAGACAAGATAACCTAAAATATTATACAATGTTGTTTGAATAGGTGGTCCCATAATAAATTACTAAGATTGAGTCAGAGATTGAGTGGGAAATGAAACAAATACATATTTTAATTAATAAAATTAACGATATAATTTTATTAACAAGAAAATAATTAAATAAATAGTATAGTTTTTAATTAATAATTAATTTTATAATAAATTATTAATATTAATTAATAATAATTATGATATTTAAATATATTAATTATGAAGTCAACTATCAATTATTGATTAACTTTATTCTTTAATTATAATTTATATATAAATATATGGATTATGAGATTTTTATCGTAAAATATAAATAATATATTATTTAAGAAATATATATTATGAGCGGATATTATACAGATCGGATACGCATTTACCATATTCGTATTTATTTATAATTGAATATCTACTAATCAAATACGGATGATATTCGCTTTACACAAATATAGATAAATTTTATATAAACGAATACGAATATAAATAGTAAAGGAATTTCAAATATTCATTTATAGCCCTAATATTATAATAAGCTTGAGTCAACAAAGTTGATTATGCGCTCACTTTGCTTGAATGCACTCATCACTTCAGTCTGAGAAATTGATGGTCCGCTCAGCCGCTCACCATGCATGTAGATTAGTTCTCAATTTTTGCCATCTAAGCTCACTATAAGTAGCCTCAAAATTATATCAATCCCTTGCATGCAGAGGGGCTTGTCTTCAACCCTCAAGATATCTACAAGAAGTTCTTCGGTACCATATTTGAAAATGAAGGCCTGGACACATAGCGAGTATGGGGATGTGGAGGTGTTAAAGCTTGAGTCCAATGTTGAAGTTCCTGAACTAAAGGATGATCAGGTCTTGATAAAGGTGGCTGCTGCTGCTCTTAACCCTATTGACCACAAGAGGTTACTTGGGATGTTCGTGCACATTGACGCACCTCTTCCTGTAACTTTTCTTCACCCTTTCTCCTTTTGAATTCTTGATTTTGTGTTCCCTTTTGGGCTCCAAATGTTTTCCTTTTCTTGGTAGACATTTTAGCCATTTGAGACTTGTTGAAATTCTTAACTGATGGATCTGACAAACTTTCCAGATTGTTCCGGGGTACGATGTTGCTGGCGTGGTGGTTAAAGTTG
>JACGDI010000734.1:1245541-1259394 GCA_014898725.1 Jacaranda copaia
AATAAATTTATACACATGTATACTAGAAGTCCGTAGGTCTAGGTCTTCAATTTTATACTTTATGTTTGAAATTTATGCCACTGAACATGGCTGCTTCACAACAAAGAACTGTGGCTTATCTTGTAATGTCCTATTTCTTGGAATTTATGTTGTTTGGTCTTTGTTTTTCAATTAGTAATTTGAAGGTAGAAAAGGGGGAATCAATTTTTTTTTCCTTTAATTGATAATTTAAAGGCCAAGAGACTGACCAATGAGCAATATTGTAACCTTATCCTAAATTTCGAAGTAATCAAATGAAACAATTCCTCCTGCAGTAACCATGTGAAGAATCAATATGTTTGTCACGACTAATCTTAACCTGGTTATCAACATAGTAACTCGTTAGTGTAAAATATTTAATTTTAGTTACTGTTCAAAAATGAGATCATAGTTCATCATCACAACCTCAATCAAGTGGTCATTTCACCACAAAAGTAATTGGTTCACAAATTATTGCTGCTAATGGATTCAAACTCATAATGTTCTTGTAAGAAGTTATGGATCAAATTAATTGTACGACCACATTAAATGTGTTTAATAGAGAATTCTAATAGGTTAAATTTATTTTACCTCATTGTCCTATAAAATAGGTGTCAAATGCCTAGTCTATACTAACAAAATCTTCAAATATCCCCCTCAAAGTCATTGCCTTGATAAAATAGCTGACAATATTAAAAACTCTATGGTAAATTATTGATTTAACTTCAGAAAATAACTAAATAACATAAAAACATTGGATTCGTGGCATTTTTTTTCCTATGCAGACAAATATATCCTTGGCATAAAGAAAAACATGATTGGAAATAAACAAGTATATTCAACTTACTTTTCTTCTCACTCACAAAGAAAATTCCTAAAAGATCATCCCAAAATTTTAGAAAAGATTCAATAGAAATTTGTTGGTGAATACTAAGAGTTATAGTGCCTGTTTATAGAGGAACAAGCGAATTGATTTTTAACGAGTTGTTTTGAAGTTAATTGGTTAGTATATCTTAATCTTGAAGCCCTAGAATTTTGGGATTTTTTTTCAATTTGCTTTGTTCAATTAGAATTTTTCAAAGCAATGATAAATTATAAGTAAAATATAACAAAATCCTACATATTATTATAAATGTTTTATATCCCAAAATGAATGCAAATTTGAAAAATTCAGTTACAAAATAAAAACACATATGATGGTCTCTGGTGTTTTTTCTGCACAAGCAACCTTTGTTTTGTTGGTCCCATATATTAGAATGAAATTGTTTAATGTTCTTAAAAAAATAAAATGATTTAACGTTTTTTTTGGATTAGGAGTTAGATGATACTTTAGGTCCTGAAATGAGATTAATAAAATTAAAATAAGAAACTTGAACATTATAGAGTAACTCACAGAGGTATTTTGGACATAAAATTTTTCAATAATCATATGTATAAAGGGAAGATAAACAATCATTACTTTTCTAATAGCAAAGATAAGGGGAAGGTATTTAAAGGTTTTGATAGTATAGAAGGGTATTTGACATCTATTATATAATACAAAACGTAAAATAAATTTAATCCAATTCTAATTAATTAGCAATATAATTTGCTTAATTAGTTTGAATTAACTTACCCTCACGAGGTGGGTGCACAGCTCGTTGAAGTCAATATTGGAGACGGGCGCACAGTTGGTTGAAGTCAATATTACTGCATTTTGATCGCACTTATTGACTTTGGCAGCCTTGCAAATGTTATATAAAATAACTCCTAACTATTTGGATGAAGAAATTCAAAAAAAGTCAAGAGTTTGACATTATTAGATGTGTGAAAAAATTATGAATTGTTTAATTTTGCATTATGATAGTTATGAAAAATAAGTTACACATGCCATCAACAGGAATGGCTATGAGCCCCTTTTTGTCACCACAGCGGCTTTGACCAATAATCAATATATTCCCCACCAATTGTGAGCATATATATATGTACACTAATGTAGCCCGTTGACATAATTAAAATGATGTGTTTTAAATATATATATAATGATAAAATATATTTTTTGTTTAATTAATTATTAAATTTTAGTTGTAAATTAATATTAAAACTTTTCTGAAATAATTTAAGAAAGCTAAAAAAATTAGAAGACATAAATATTTGACAGCAACATTCAATTTAGCAAAAAAAGAAAAAAAAACGTAATATCAGCATCTACATTTTATAATAAAAAATAATTGATATAAATTTATAATAAAAAAAGAAAAAAATAAGTTATCAAATAGCTTTAAATATAAAACAGAAGGTGAATAAACTTTTTTCTTGCATAAAGCGTAAAAATGTTTTAACAATTATAGTATTTTTAAAAAATCAATAATATCTAAATGTTGAATAAATTATTATAACTGTAATTATAATATAGAGGAACGTTTTGATAATGGTTACTTCATAAAAAATAATTATTAACAAAATGAATTAAAAATATTAAATAAATATGCCAAGCAGACTATATAATTTGAAGAACATATATTTTTTAAAATTACAACTTTGAAATCAAAGAAAATACCAATCCAACATTGAAAAACATTCAAGGCAACACCAAATATATATATATATATATATATATATAATCAATGTAGACTAAGCAAATGATGCATTCTTAATATAAAAAAGCTTTAAAAATCTATATCATAACAATTACCATAAAAAATTAATGAATAAAAATTAACAAACTAACAAAAAAAGGGAGAATTATAAATCTATATGTTGACTCATATTCCAAAAAGCAGCACAAAGAAAATAATAGTTTGAATCCAAAGGGTTTTCTTCATTGTTCTTCTATGAATTCCATAAAAAATGAGCTCAAGTTTTCATTGCTAAATCTTGTCATCAACCAAATTCTGAATAGAAATAGAAGAAAATTTGCATCATAAATTAAAGTAGTAGTAAATGTTAGATTGCTCTAAATTTTTTTTAAAAAGGAATATTTAATAAATTAGGAAACTAAAAAAATGTTACCCATTTTCTTATAATAGATAAATGTTGGAGAAATAGAATAAGATTTGTATTTACTTGAATACATACAAAGAAAATAACTTATTATATAGAAATAGGACAAGAACAAAAAAATTAGTTATAAACCTAAATATTGAAAAAAATTGATCAAATAAAAGATTAGTATATAAAAATAGAATAATATTATTATTTATCTAAGATATAATTTAAAATTGTTATTTACTTTCACTTACTTCAATAATGAAATCATTCTTAAACAAACTGTAGAGAAACCACATCACCGCACTCAGTGTTCAGAAAAATAATAGTGACTACGGAATGAACTCCACGCTATGTGTTGGGACAATTTTATACTGTAAAGAAAAAATACATAAAGAAAATAAGAGAAAACTTGTCAAAAATTTCAATGTCCAATGCTTTATTGTTGGATTATCCAAAGAAGAAATGTTCATCAAAAATTTCAACTATAATCCATCAAAAATATTTGATGAATAACTTTCATTGAAAATATAGTTTTTTCTAGTAATATTTCTTATTTCTATAAATTTGGTCCTTGTTTGATTGTCATTTCTCACATTATTTTCAACTCAAAATTTAAATAAATAAAACATCACATTCTCTAACTGCACTATCCAAAATACACAAAATTATATTAAAAATTTCTATTATTGTTCACTTTAAGATTTCATTCTCAAAAAACCTAACACTTTGCCATTAACCTTACGCCCACCATTTCCAACTTGCCACCCCCCCCTCCCCCTCCTCTCTCTAACTTCAACTTGTTTAATCTCTTTTCATCACTTAGATTCATTGAAATTGTACAATTTTTTCTAGATTATTGTAAAATACGATTTTATAATAAAAATGTAGTAGTATGGTGCTTTTACCGAACCCATAATAACTTATATTTCATCTCTATCTATACTTTTCAAATAAAAGTTGATTTCATGATATGGTTCAACTCATTTTTTTTATGCACCTTTAGCTTTTCATTAAATATTGAGTTCATTTTATCTTGCTGCATTTTCAATTTGTATCACTTCTGTCATTTTTCTTGAGACTGATGTAAGTAACAATAGACTGTTATGCAAAAATAATAACTAAAATTATACATAATATATTTAATAATTAGTAATTTTATTATTAGATATTAACAAGCTATTTGTATTATACATTTAGTTGATCTTTTTTCTGTATACAATACAAAAGAGATAAGAGATAATAAATAAATAATATGTATATATATATATATATATATATATCATGAAGCAGGTCAGCATCCAATAAAATAATAGAACATTATGCATGGCCTAAAAAATTATATAAATATGCTCGATTTGTAATTTGATAAAAACAGAAAAATAAAAAAATTACATACCTGCTTCTCTAAAATGATAAGATATGGGACAATATAATCTAAGGAATTGTTGAATGCATAAAACTGATTTATTTTATTTATAGAAAAAAATTTATGTATAAAGGATACAACTAAGAAATTGAAAAGAGAGATTCGAGAATAAAAAAAAAATAATAGAAAAATTACAGATTTTTTAAATTTTGAAATCGCTACATAATTATTTGTTTATTTCTATTTTTTATTTTTTGGCATTTTTTTGGAATATTTTTCTTGTCAATATGTATGTTGGTAAATTTTTAATATAATATTTGAAATATGAAACATAATTTTTTATTAAAAATACTTACTTATTAAAAAATTTAAACACCAAAAAATTCGAATAAAATTTCTTAAAATTTAACCAATTTCTTTGGAAAAATTATGCAGTTACTGCAATATATATATATATATATATATAACGCTATTGTACTGTATGAAATAGGTTTCTTTCCTATAACATGCGCCTTTATTTTTACCTTTTCTTTAAACTGTAAAATGATTTGTTTAAACACAGTTTTTCTGGGCCTCTGCTTATTGGAGCCCTTTATATTAGGATTTTATTAATTATTAGCTTTGGCCCATTAGTTTGAAAAATAAATTAAAGCTCAAGCCTTTACATTTAGTAGCCCAACCCAACACTCAATTAATGCATTAAATATCAAATTTGAAAAGAATTAGTTTTGTTCGAATATTTGGATTTAATACTTTTGTAGCTTAAGATTTGTGATGAAATATTATTGTGATATTGTGAAATGTGAAGTTGAATTGTAAATTTATGATGAATAGAAGATGATGATGATATTGACAAAATATTATAGTTAATATATTATGTATATCATATAGGAAAAATTAATATTTATATTTAAGTTTTAAAATTACATATTAGGTGAAATTTAAAACTTGTGAACAATGAAATATAGTACTATCAATTAGTTCATAACAAAAATAAATAATAAATTAATATAATTTTAATTTTTATCCATTAAAAAAATTTATTAAGGAGTTTTGAGGGTACCTGACCCTATGGGAGTACCCATCAAATGGGGGTTGAGACTTGAGCATCAAAACATGATACTTGAACCGGGAGTACCTATCAAATGGGGGGCCCCCCTAGTTATATTGGTATTCATGTTGTATGGTCCTTTGTTTTCATTTGATAATTTAATGGCAAAAAAAGGGAAAATCAACTTTTTTTATTTAATTGATAATTTAAAGGCCAAGAGACTAACCAATGAGTAATATTACAACTGTAACCTTAATCTGAATTTCAAAGTGATCAAATGGGACAACGTCTCCTGCATTAACCGTGCAAGAACCAGCATGCATGCTTGTTGTGGCTGACTTTAACCTGATGATTTACATAGTAACTTAATTATTATATAATATTTAATTTGAATTATAATTATTATTCAAAAAATAAGTTCATAATACATCACCATAATTTCAATAAAATAGTTATTCCGCCATAATAATTATTGGTTTACGAATTATTACTATAAGTAGATTCAAATTCATAATATTCTTGTGAAAAGTTATGAATCAAATCAATTGGACTATCATATTAAATGTGTTTAATTGAAATTCTAACTAATTAGTAGTATAATTTGCTTAATTAATTTGAATTAATTTACCTTCTCGAGGTGGGTCCACTGCTAGTTAAAATCTAAATTGCTGCATTCTGATCGCACTTATTGCTGGAAAGGCAGTAAAATTGCAGAAAACATATCCTCAGCAATTAGTGGGATTATGGTATTTTCGCAAAATCATGTCCAAATACATTCATCGTGATCACAGTATTGGCGTAGAACCACGCCCAGATACATTGAATTTGTAAGCAACATGAAAAATGGCTGCGCTGTGATTGTCAAAACCAAACCAAAAGGAGAGACATATACTAGCTAGTATAGAGACCAGGGGCCAAACACCTTGAAAAGATAAGGTCCTTTGATCCAATAGCTGAATGTCACGTAAGAAGCTTGTGGTGATAAAAGTTGATTGAATGCTCACTTGTCTCGTCCACCACTTTCCAACTCAGAAATTGATGGATTCCCCTCAGCCCTCCACCATACATCTGGCAACCTACATTTTCACCCTCTAAACTCAGTATAAGAAGGCTCAAAAGATTAAGCCCCGGAATGCAAAAGGGCTTATTTTCAACCCTCAGGGTATAATTACAAGAAGTTCTTCTATACCAATCTTTGAAAATGAAGGCCTGGATTTATAGTGAGTATGGGGGTGTGGAGGTGTTGAGGCTTGACGCCAACGTTGCAGTTCCTGAACTAAAGGACGATCAGGTCTTGATTAAAGTGGTTGCTGCTGCTCTAAACCCTATTGATTACAAGAGAAGACTTGGGGTGTTCAAGGCCATTGATTCACCTTTTCCAGTAACTAACTTTTCTTTACCCTTTTTCCTTTCCATTTCTTGTTTTTGTGCCCCCTTTTGGGCTCTGAAAGCATAATTGCTTGTTCAAACGCTAACGGGTGGATCTGGCAAAATTTTCAGATTATTCCAGGGTACGATGTTGCTGGTGTGGTGATTAAAGTCGGTAGTAAAGTGAAGGATTTTAAGGAAGGAGATGAAGTATATGGAGACATAGTTGAGAAAGCATTGGACGAGCCAAAGCAGGTGGGTACTTTAGCCGAGTACACAGTTGCTGAGGAGAGAGTATTGGCTTTAAAGCCCAAGAATCTTGATTTTGCGAAGGCTGCTGCTCTCCCTCTTGCAATTGAGACAGCCTACGAAGGTCTTTTAAGGGCCGGGTTTTCTGAGGGAAAATCCATTCTCGTTCTTGGAGGCGCTGGTGGCGTCGGATCCTTTGTCATTCAGGTGAAATTCAAAACTATTTATGAGATGAGAATTTGTAGTGCTATGAATACATAAGAGCTTAATTTTTGTGCTGCAGCTTGCGAAACATGTTTTTGGTGCATCGAGGATCGCTGCCACTTCCAGCACTGCGAAGTTGGATCTTCTGAGAAGCTTGGGTGCTGATTTGGCTATTGATTATACCAAGGAGAACTTTGAAGACCTGCCGGAGAAATTTGATGTAGTTTATGATGCTGTTGGTAAGATGATGACCTCAAACTCCGGTTATATTAGTATTAGTTTACTTTAATTTGATTTTTAATCTTGAGAGGACAGGAGATTGAATATTTACAAAATATAAAAATTAAATTTTATTATTCTTGAATTGACAAAAACTCAAACTTTGACAAAAATATACATGTAATAAGTCTTATACAAACTTGAGGGAAGGAGGGAATCGAGGGGTTGCCCTTGCCAACCCCTTCGTTCACATATTTTCCTATCTCATCCTACACATTTATGACTACTAATGATGATGAGAGGTGAAGTTAGGATGTTTAATTTTGGGAGTTGGGAGTTGATCAAAATCGTTAGAGTGGGCATGTACCATCCATTAGGCTCTTTGATTTTTCAGCATGATATGTGTGAATATGTATAATCAATTCTGTTGGAATGTGAACAGGGCAAGGCGATAGGCCTGTGAAGGCAGTGAAGGAAGGTGGTCAAGTGGTAGCCATAACTGGTCCAGTGTCGCCGGTGCCCGGTTTTAAATTTGTGCTCACTTCGAGTGGAGGATTCTTGAAGAAGCTAAATCCATATCTGGAGAGTGGGAAGGTGAAGCCTGTGATTGATCCTAAGGGACTATTCCCTTTTGACAAGGTCAGGGAAGCTTTGTCTTATCTGGAAACCAGCCGAGCTATTGGAAAGGTGGTCATATATCCGATTCCTTAAAAGTTGTAGCTCTTCTGGGGTAGGAGGACAATGAGATTATATGGGGGATTAGAGTAAAGATTGTCATGTATGGGGGGTGCTTTTGACAAATAATTGTGGCTTCTCTTGTCAATAGTAATGTGATTATGGGATAAAGAAAAATAGTTGTGGAAATGTCCGATTGTGGTCAGTGGTTTTCTTCTTCATCTTCTTCTTCTTATTCTTCTCTAAATTGATAATTTAAGAGTCCAATTAGATGAGCAATATTACAATATTAATCTTAATTTGAATTTCAAAATCATTAAGTGGGACAATTTCCCACACGTTAGTTAATCGTTTGTAGGATCAAGACTTTGGTCGCATTTTTAACTCGATAATCAGCATAGTAACTCCTTTGAATGTGATAATAGGACATTCCATTATTATGAAATATTTCATTTAAGTTATAGTTACTATTAAAATATGAGTTCAACACCCTCGCCTCACTAAAACAGCCATACCACTGTAAAAATATTTGATTCATGAATTAATTACTATTGCAAATGAATTCAAATTCGGAATCTTCTTGCTAGAAATTATGGGTCGGACCAAATCATCTATCTACTACCTTAATAGAATTTATGCTACATGCTCTGTTTTGACAGTATATGAATTAGTTATGTTGTGCCAAATTTCTTACTTAAGGACATGAACCCAAAATATATGAAGATTTATGAAAAATGAAAAAGAAGAAGAAAACCCAAAAAGCAAATTAGATAAACTGCCATTTGAACAGCATGATCACTAAGTGTCTTCATAGACTAACATTTTGGGACACAAACAACTAGCAATGTCCGTAACTTGGTTGAGGAGACAACCTTTCATGTCTTACGAGATTGCAGGTTTGCCAAGGGCGTTTGGCAACAATTGGAGCTTCCAGAATCTATTTTCTTTTACAAAGGTGATAGTATCTTGCTGTGGGTTTCTTCAGTTCAACAATTCTTGGACAGCTATCAGTTTGACTCTTTCCAGTTTTTATTTTGGGCGTTGCGAAATAACTGTAATACCTGTCTTCATATCAATAAGGCTGACTGAATTACACAAACCTTTGAGTGGTGCCATCATCGGGAATGGACGAGAGCCCCTTTTTTGTCTCCACAACATCTTTGACCAATAATCAATATATTCTCCCCACCTATCGTGTGCATGTATTTTTTCAAAATATAATATATATATATATATATATAAAAGAAATCGAGGTGGAAATTAACAAATAAAATAATTAATTACTGATATCTATACTACTAATAAAATATTCTTATTTTTTATTTTTTAAATTTTGATGCTTATATAAAATAACTACAATCCTACTACTCCTCCTCCTTCCCCCTCCTCCCCTCACTATTACTACATAATAGTTCCATAAAAGGCTATATATAGTTATACATTTATATATTTCTATTTTTCTTTACTTCTTCTTACAAACATGATTTCCCATCTAAATTATTGTTTTAACTTTTATTTATGTTATTTTTTTCAAAGATGTACAAATGATTTGGCAATGGTGTTAATTGATTGATTTCTTTCTCTACAGTAGTAATTATTTTCAAGTCATAAGAATAATATTGTTTTTATTTTTATTGAATGCAGACACATTGAGTATACACTAAATGCTAATATAAAATAATTATTCTAGTTTATATCTTACATTTCTTTTTTTATTTCAATAATGTTCATTTAACTGCTAGAACATTACAACAAATGACCTTTGGTGACTGTTCCTTTTTTGCCCGCAAAAATTATATTTGGTTTTGGAGGCATTTAAAAAGGAAAAAGACCTATGGAATTAAAATAGAATTTTTTGCCAAGTGACTTGCAGTTTAAGTGGCATCATTCTTCCCTTATTATGTAAAAGGTCTTGTATTCAATACGAAATGGGCACGTTGTGCATTTTATGTGCATTATTTGTAGCTTATACTTTAATTTGTTTAATTTAAGTATACAATAATATTGATTTATCGAAATGAGAAAAATCCATCATTTGTAATGCTCCATCTCAAAAAAAAAAAAATAGAAATTTTCTTTTTATTTTGTTTAATTTTTTAATATAAAAGCGGTCTCATATATAATTTTTTAAGATAGTTTATGAATTATAACCATTTGAAGGCCTTAAGTTTATCTTCTAAAAACTAAATCAATTTTTTAAAGAAATTTTAATATAAAAGCCCCCTCAAATCATTTTTTTAAATTGAATTCGATTATTTAATGAGGCTCCCATCAATTAATGTCTTGTAGACCCTGGTAAAAAAATTGGACAGAACTAATTGAACCATGGATTGTCCTATGAATTAGTCTAGTTTTGAGTAAAAATTAATGAGCAAAAAGATTGTCCTATTTTGTCAATATCGTATAAATAAATGGTTAGATTATTTGAACTATTGAACCCTTCACGGTTTATTAAAATCGAAATGGTTCATTTATTTTCTTTTCTCCTCATTAATTTTCAACATAATTAACACTTTTTTAAACACTTATGAAAAGAAGATAAAATTGCGGAAGACATCCTCAGCAATAAGTGGGATTATGGTATTTACATAGAATCATGTCCAAATACATTCAATGTGGTCACAATATTGGCATAAAATCACGTCCAGATACATCAAATTTGTAAGCAACAAGAAAAACTTGTTGGGCCGTAATTGTCAAAATTAGGGTTGTTAACGGGTTGGATTTGAATTGAATTTGTCATATTCGAATTTGAATTCAAATTCGATTATCAAAATTCATATCCGAATCTAACTTAAAATCCTATAGGATCTTTACTTAGTAAAGGAGTCGATGGCATGAAGGAAAATACTTAACCTCGCTCCTGTCGATCGGTTAGGGTATTAAGAGATTTTCTTTTTGGGGAAGGGAAGAGAACAACTACTACAGCTGGCGTCTTCGAAAATGGCCAAATTAGCAGGATGAAGATTTTTTACTTAACTGAAACAGAAGTTGAAACTCAAATTGCCATAGATCGCGATTCAAAGAAAGAGGTTGGGCTTTGTTAGTCAGTATCATATCCAAATTCGATGGGTATTTAAAATTCAATTAAAAAAATTGACCCAGTTTATTTTTTTTCTTTTTTTCTTTTGAATTATATAAAAATATTGTATTTATAAAGTAAATATATGTCATATTTGAATTTTTGACAACTTTTTATTCTATATTAGCCTAAAAGTTAAATATTCGAATACTAAATTCCTATTTCACATTATATTAATGCATAAATGAATTATTATATGTTATTATATTTGATATTTTATTAATATTCCTCTTATTTTTTATTTTAAAGACTCAATATTAATAATACAATATAAATGTTAATATAAATATTTGGTCAATATAATATATAAATTTGATTTTGAAATTTTTATTAATGTTATATATAAGAATATTAATTTAATAAAAAATATTAAATTTCATATTCGGATTTTTAACTAATCGTATTGTTTAATTTTATATCTAATCTACTTATTTTAAATTATGAATATTTATAATTAAATTTAATTTATTAAATATTTTAATTAAATAAAAATTTTAAAATTCAAATTAAATATTAAAATTCGACCTATTAAAAGCCCTGGTCAAAACCAAACACAACTAAAAACAAAAAGTGATAAGTGGCCCAATCGTCAAAACCAAACACAGAAAAAGTGATAAAAATAGAGAGGCCAAACTACTTGAAAAGATGTGGTCCTTTGATCCAATAGGTGAATGTCACGTAAGCAGCTTGAGCTAGGCGGCTAAGTGGATTTAGAGGGTGTTTGGCTAAGTTTATATAAACATCTTATAAATTTCTATATTTTATAAGAGATTTTTAAAATTTATAAGATATTAAATTTTGTTTTTAAAATAAATCGTTGAAGTGTTTGAATAAAATAAGATTTTGAAACTTATAAAATGTTAATAATGGCAATTTTGTAATTAAAATAGTTAAAAATGAAAAAATTTATTAAAATTTTAAAAATAAGTTATGGTCTCCTTACTTTTTTTAAAAGAGCTCATAAACTCTTAACATTTTATTTTAAAATTTTAAAAGTTATTTTTTTAAAAAAAATTATTAAATACTTTTCTATCAAATTATAAATTTTTAAACATTTTATAAGATGTTTTGATAAACTTATAATCTCACCAAACACCCTCTTAATCCCCTCTTATAAGATACTAAATTTTATTTTTAAAATAAGTTGTTAAAGTAATTAAATAAAATAAAATTTTAAAACTTATAAAATATTAATAATGGTAATTTTATAATTAAAATAGTGAAAAATGAAAAAATTTGTTAAAATTTTAAAAATAAGTTATTATTACTTTATTTTTTTTAAAAGAACTTATAAGCTCATAATATTTTATTTTAAAATTTTAAAAACTCTTTTTTTTAAAAAATACTAAATACTTTTTTATCAACTCATAAATTTTTAAACATTTTATAAGATGTTTTGGTGAACTTATAATCTCACCCAAACACCCTCTTAATCCCCTCTTGTCTCTTCCACCACATTCCAACTCAGAAGTTGATGGACCCCCCAGCCCTCTACCATACATATGGAAACCTCCATTTTCACCCCCTAAACTCAGTATAAGTAGGCTCAAAAGACTAAGCCCCAGAATGCAGAAAGGCTTATTTTCAACCCTCAGGGTACAATTACAAGAAGTTCTTCCATACCAATCCCTGAAAATGAAGGCCTGGACTTATAGAGAGTACGGTGGTGTGGAGGTGTTGAAGCTTGAGTCCAACGTTGCAGTTCCTGAAGCAAAGAATGATCAGGTATTGATTAAGGTGGCTGCTGCTGCTCTTAACCCTATTGATTACAAGAGAAGACTTGGGGCATTCAAGTCCATTGATTCACCTCTTCCTGTATGTTTTCCTTCTTATTATTTTCTTTGAAGACTTTTCTAGCCCTTTTAGACATGTTGTGAATGCTTAAGAATTAACTGGTGGATCTGACAAACTTTTCAGATTGGTCCGGGGTACGATGTTGCTGGCGTGGTGGTTAAAGTTGGGAGTAAAGTGAAGGATTTTAAGGAAGGAGATGAAGTATATGGAGACATAGCTGAGAAACCATTGGACGCGCCAAAGCAGTTGGGTACTTTAGCAGAGTACACAGTTGCTGAGGAGAGAGTATTGGCTCTGAAGCCAAAGAATCTTGATTTTGCGCAGGCTGCTGCTCTCCCTCTTGCAATTGAGACAGCCTATGGAGGTCTTCTGGAGGCTGGATTTTCCGAGGGAAAGTCTATTCTCGTTCTTGGAGGGGCTGGTGGCGTCGGATCCTTTGTCATTCAGGTGAAATTCTCATCGCCACGCGCAAAAACAATTGATGAAATGTGAGTTGTAATGTTACAATGAAACAAGAGCTTGCCTTTTGGTGATGCAGCTTGCAAAACATGTGTTTGGTGCATCGAGGATTGCTGCTACTTGCAGCACTGCAAAGTTGGATCTTCTGAGAAGCTTGGGTGCTGACTTGGCCATTGATTACACCAAGGAGAACTTTGAAGACCTGCCGGAGAAATTTGATCTGGTTTATGATGCAGTTGGTAAGACAATAATGAGATCAAGTTAGGAATTTTTTAATTTTTGAGAGTTTGACGGGGCAACTGTTCCTACCAGCTCCTCCTTTTACTCTGTCCTAGGAATAACTGCACATTAGTAATGGTAATAGCCAAACTTTTTTATGATCCAATGATCATTATGGG
>JACGDI010000734.1:1262916-1293968 GCA_014898725.1 Jacaranda copaia
TGGTTGTGGGATAAAGAATAAATAATCGTGGAAATGTCCTGTTACATTGCATTGAGCAACCTCCTATTTTTTAATTAATAATTAAAAGTACGAAAGGGATAATTAATTTTTTTTTAAGTTTGATAATTTAAAAGGCCAATCAAAATATCCGATGAGCTATATTGTGATTTTAACCTTAATCTAAATTTTAAAGTCATTAAGTGGAAGGACCAATACATTGGTCATACATTTGCTTGTCATAATAGGATATTTCAATGTTGTGAAATATTTAATTAATTTAAATTTTAGTTACTATTTAAAAAATGAGTTCAACGTTCTTGTCTCAATAAAGTAGTCATTCTACCACAAAAATAATTACTTCGTGAATTACTGTTGCAAATGAATTCAAACTCGTAATTCTCTCACCGTAAATTATAGGTCAGATCAATTCAATTCAAACGATAATAGTATTTATGCAACATGATCTATTTTGTAAAAACATGATTTAGTTAGATTGTGTCGAATTTCTTAGTTGAGGACATGAACCCAATATAAATGAAAATTTATGAAAATGGAAAAGAAGAAGAAGAAAACCCAAAAAGCAAATTATATAAACTGTCATTGAACAGCATGATCACAAAGTATCTTTACAGACTCACACTTTGGGGCACAAGCAACCACTCAACCCAACATAAGCCCAGAAAACTTTAGCCACCTTTGGTTACATTTAGGGAAAATAATTTTGTTTTTTTAAAATATAATTAAACATACAAAACATTTTCCTTTAAAATGTGAAATTAAATTTCCCAAAACACTATCTTCTATTTATTTTTCAATAAATACGTACACATTATATATATATCATACATAATTTATTATTTTTCATTTTCACCCTAAAAAACCAACAAAAAAGTATTGATTTAACTGTCACAATAGAATTTGTTTCCTTTCAAAATATAAACATCATACTGTCCAATAAAAATTTTACATTCCCCAATCCAACTCCCAAAACTCAGTTTCCCAAAACACATAATCCAAAACATGTAATTTATATCCAAACATTAGCTTTATTATTTGCCATTTCTCTTTACATGATTGAGTTTTTAAATTATGACAACCTTAACCAAAACTCATACTACTACAGAAGGGGACAGCTTAGAGTCTAAATCCCAAAGCTCTAAAGAGCCCTTCACAAAATCATAGTGTCCTCCCTTTATCAAAAGTGTTTTCTTCACCACAGCTTCCCTCACAAAAGGATAGCTTAACAAGTTCCCCAGTGATACATTCACAGCTTCCTGCGATTGAGATCGAAAGTCTAAGAAGATTTTTAGAATTTAATAGAAAATTCTAATTAATTAGCAATATAATTTTGCTTAATTAGCTGGAATTAATTTACCTTCTCGAGGTGGGTGCACTGCTCGTTAAAATCTAAATTGCTGCATTCTGATTGGACCTTGGCTTTAGCAGCCTTGCAGATACTCACCCAACCTTCTATAAAATCACTGCTTAATTATTTGGATATTGAGGAAATTAAAAAAAATTAGAGTTTAATTTATGAAATTACTGCTTAATTAATTAAATGTTTGGAGGGATTATGAATTGTTTATTAATATACATTATGATAATTATGAAAAATGAATTACACAAACCTTTGAGTGGTACCATCATCAGGAATGGACATGAGGCCTTTTATGCCTCCACAACAGCTGTGACCAATCACCAATATATTCTCCACCTATCATAAATATTTTTAAACAAAATAGGAAATTGAGGAGGAAAATAGCAAATAAGATATTTAAATTACTGATGTAATAAATGCAGGGCCATTTGGATTTGTTTTCTAAAGGCATTTTCATTTTTTAGTGAAAATTTAGTTATAAATGTGTTTTGAAAATGAAATATTATTTGCATATTTTATTTAAAATGTAATGATCATGTAGAGTTAAAAATGAGTTGTATTTGAAAAATATAGTGTTTTGTATTAAAAGTCGTGCAAACGTGAGTAGAAAAAAACAAAAAGTGAAAATGGAGAAAAAGTGTAGGGCCCATTTGGATTTATTTTTTGGAGGCATTTGCATTTTCTAGTAAAAATAAATGGTAAAAAGTTAGTTATAAATTTAAATTTGAAATAAAATATTGTTGGAGGTTCTAAATAGAATTGAAAATGAGTTGTATTGGGAAAATATTTAGTTTTTGTATTAAAAATTATGCAAATGTGAGTAAGAGAAAATAAAAAGTGATGAAAAGTGAAAATAGAAAGAGAGTGTGAGTAATAGTGTATTTTAAAGAATATTTTGACAATAAAAATATTTGTGAAAATAGGAAAGAAGTTGATAGTTTTTTATTTTTATTTTTAGTAGAAAATGAAAAGGGTGTTTGAAAACAAAACCAAACAAGCACTAAGAGTTTGTCTAAAAAAATATTTTAAAAAAAATATCTATAAAAATAATAAAAAATTAATAGCTCTCTATTTTTATTTTTAACAGAAAATAAAAATGAACTCAGAAATAAAAAAGAAAAGGTTGTAAGTGTCCAACTTCAATCTCAAATTTTAATTTGCTTTTAGATAAAGTTATAATAAGCAATATTATAATATATATATATATAAGTAGTGGGCCCTATAATAATTTATTAAGTTGAAAAGTGCATTCCAAAATTAGTAAATATAGAAAAAAAAAAAGGTATTAGATTAATATAATCACCTTCAGATGAAGTACAGCATATTCAATGGCAGCCCCCATTCCTGAATATTTCGTCTGCCAAAAAAGGAAATAAAATAATGCACCCAGATTTTGACCCCAAAAATAAATAAATAAATAAATAAATTCTACCTTAATTAAATAGCAAATTTACAAATTTTGGAGTTGATATTACCTACCTTGTCAAAGGGTGGAACCATGTTGGCGATATTTCGGACCATAAAAGCCTCCCCTGGCTGGAAATTTAGTATGTGGGAAGGGCATACTCGGGAATCCGAGCATGCAAATACCAAGTACTACAAGTAATTAATTAAATTAATTAGCATTTATAATTCCACATAAAATTAAAAAAAATTGTAATTTTTCCCTATATATTGTACCTTTGGGGATTGGCCTTTGGCAAGCTTAGCATATAAAGCTGGATCCTTGCTACAATTAAAATGAAGTGGAATATATTAATTAAGATATTACAGAATTGGATGGAGAAATTTTGACAAAAAATGAATCAATTTAAATTTTTTATTATATTTCATAAATATATGATACTTATATTATATATTTTTTATAAAAATAGTTAATTAAAAATTAAATACATTTAGCATAAATTAATAAATTAGAATATGAGATGTAATAAAAAATAAAATAAAGAATTAGTATAAAAATAAATATAAAATTTTATTGGCATTGTGGAGTGATTTAATAATTGTGGTTTTTCCATCTATGATCATAGTTCCAATAGGGACCCATTCAAATTCCATCCACACATGCAAGATATGTCCCATCAAAAATGGACTTCGGCATTAAGTAATAAAAATATTGATTCGAGGCTATTTAAGTAATTTAATTTTTTTAGAGAAAATATTATAAATAAGAAATTTTTTTCTCTTAATAAATCAATATTTTTAATTTTTAAATTAAATAAATTAAAATATAAGTTACACATAATACACATAACGTACACAATGCATTCATTTTAAATCGAACATAAAATCTCCCACATAAATAAAGAGATAAAAGTCTTAAATACAAAATCTTTCATATAATAAAATAATCGAAAGCCACGTGATTATAAAGCCACTTAAAGGCTATTTAAGTAATTTAAATTTGCTCAAATAGTATATTATGGGCATCTCCAAGAATCCTGCACTTTCTGACTCCAAAAATCACAAAGTGCAAAACCTTACACAATTTTTTAATTAACAAGTACTTACTCGTATTTCTCTTTCTTGAAATGATTGAAGCCGGTTCGGATCCTCTCAACCGGGTCAGAACCCGGCTTCTCAACTGCCCCCGCCAGCTCCGCCGTCAACTGCCTCACCTTTGCGGCGGCAGCCGCCTTCAGTTCGCCTTTCTCACTGCAGTATGAAACAAAAATAGTCAGAGCACACCACCTGAGAACCATGATTGAATCATTACCATTGGATGACAACCTGACGTGGGCCCTACTTGAGGCAACAGTTAAATAGTCTTGCCCGCTTATTGCGGAGCGGACGATGACGCAAGGGCATGCGTGGAGGGATAGTGAAATGACAGAAAAAGGTAACGGTTGTGAGTGTGTACTGTAATCAACAGTATCACCACTTTTTTTATAAAAACAAAATTCTGAATTATTAAAAATTTAATATTTTTTTATTTTACATGTATATAAAAAATATAATAAGACAAAAAGTTTATTTTTAATAAAATAAAAAATAAATTTATAATTTTAAGATGATAAAAATATAATATTTTAAAATATTTAATACAAAAAATAAATTTTTTATGTCGGCTGCCCCTATCCCCTAACCCCTATCAGCTTCCCTGGCCGTCTCTGTGTGTAACTATTATTGACAGTGGTGAAAGTCCCAAGGAAATAAGGGCAAAAAAGGTAAATCAATCAAATAACTGAGGGTATTCACATGTTAGATTGATTCGAATTTAGAAAAAAAATAAATTCGAATCGATTATTTTTAATTGATTTGGATCGGGTCGGATCGAATTTTATTATTTTTAATTTTTAAATCCGTACAAAACCAATCCCGTCTAGATCAAGTTGGTTTGGTTCGAGTAATTAGATTCAAGGAGACAAAGAAGAAAGAAAGAAGAAGGAAGGAAGAAGAGAAAGTATCAATTGCAATTTTTTTAGTTTTTTAACTAGAAAATTAAGACAATTAAATTATTTTTAAAATATTCATCAAAATTCAAAAACACACAGTATTGCACAGAAGCACTATAAGTCATAATTTTTATAAATTATCTCATTTTTTTTTATCGCAAGCCACGATTGATAATATAAAATTCCAAATTCAAATTTCAATTGAACATTAAATACAAATATAGATAATAAAATTCATAATTTAAAAAAATAAATTATTATTTATTTTAATTAAACAATCGGATCGAGTCGGATTGATAAATGTGAAATTCAAGAATATAATCAAATGTAATCGAAAATTCGATCAAACTCAATTACCTTAATTAAATCAAACCAATTAAATTAATTTGATTTGAATCGTGGGATTCATTAGATCAGATTGAGCCGAATAACACCCCTACAAATAAACATGGAAAGAGTATGAAGAGCAATCATACCTAAGAAGCTTCTGCAGGCTTGCAATGGCGTCCTCCCATGTGTCCTTTCCCATTTCCTCTGTCTGCAAAAATCCCAGAATTATTTGTTCCTCAATATCGCCAAAACCAATGATATAAGAATTTTAATTATATTCAGAATATCTTAGAAAATAATTTGCTATTAATAAAAACAAGAATCCTTTAATTAAAAAAAGAAAAAAATTAATTAACAAAAGAAAAGAGGTGATCAGGATGAAATATTGCCTGTGGAAGAAGAAGGGTTTTGGGTTGAAAGAATAAACCGAAAACTGACCAGTTATATAACTGTCCTAAAGGGGAGTCTGAATTGAGATGACCATGGTTAAATAAGAAACATGGTTTATTTGTCTGAATAGACTTCTTGTTTTATACTATGAATTGAGATGACCATGGTTAAATAAGAAACATGGTTGATTTGTCTGAATGCATAAATGTGGATGCTGTATTTATTTTATTTTGCTTTTTTTTTTTAAATTTTGTTTGGCTGTGGGGTTGGAGGATATTAAAGGAAAATGGTCATGATCACAGCTTTTTTATTGTCTTTTGGCCTTTTGGTTCAAAAGATTTATTGCTTTGCATTTGGATGATTAATGAAAAGATACAATAAATCATAAGATCTTTGGCTTAGATTTTCACCCTTTTTTATTATGGTTACTTTTTAAAGGCTATCACTATTCACTTATTTAATTTCACTTACCACAAAAAAAAAAATCTATTAATTCCTTTGTTGATTTTGGGTCCAATTTTTAGTTTTTGGTGTCCCTCCTATTCCAATGGAAGAATGATTATAGACTGAGTTTATCATCTCTTATTGTTACTATTCTAGTATTGTAAATGTGAAATTATTTTATTTAATCCACCTAATCTTTAGCATATCTTTCAAATTGTCTCATTGAAAAGGAAAAACTATTGATATTTATGTGCTGTTTGGATCAAGAAATTTAGTGAGAAAAAAGAAGGAAGAAGAAGGGGCAAATTAAAATCAAATCACAAAATTGCATCGTTTGAAAGGTAATCAAAGAAAAATTGATGTTTTTCTCAGTATAATTCTAGATTTAAATATAACGTTAAGGTTTTTATATATATATATATATATATTCAGTTTAAATAAGGATTTCAATAAGGATACAGAAGAATAACTTATGGCCCGTTTGACTTCATTTTTTGGAGCCATTTTCATTTTTTAATGAAAATGCATAGTGAAAAGTTAGTTAGAATAGTTGGGTTTGAAAATAAAGTTTTATTTGGATGCGTTATAGAAAATTATGGGTTAATATAGGTGTGACGATGATGTATTTGGATATTGGGTGTTTTTATATTAAAAGTTGTGTAGTTTTTTATTGAAAAATTGATGATGTGATGTGTGATTGTTTGAAAAAATAATATTATAATTTAAATTTGAATTTATAATATTTTTGTTGTGAATGTTGTATGAGAAGTATTGGGAAGATAAAAAATAATTAAAATAATGATAGGGATTGAAAAAGGGATGAAAATGAAGAGAGAATATAATAAAGAATATTTTAAAAATGAAAATTTGAGAAAATGATGTAGATAGTGATAATTTTTTATTTTCATTTTGAGGAGAAAATGGGGTTTGAAAATGAAAACAAACGGGGCGTTAGGAAATCCTGAATTATATATGTTAATTTGAAGTACCTAAGTGAAATGCTTAGGAAAAACTACCTTATGATTACTTATGAAGTAGCAGAAACTGAGTTCTAACCAAACAGCCCAAAAAGGATTGCTTCACAAAATGGACCATGGGCCCATCAGAACTGGACTTATGGGCCATTTTCCCACTTCAAGTGGGCTAAACTATTTTACAAATATTAAGGCTTCTTTTGCATACCACACACTTTCAGTCTTCCACAATTCATAATTTCACATATAAAACACTTTGAATCCTCTATTTAATTTTATATTTCATCTCCTATTCTAATATGATGTATATATATTAAATATATTTAGTTCTTAATTAATTATTTTTATAAAGAGATATTTAATGCATCTGTTATATATCTATGCAATAGAATAAAAAATGAAATATATAATGCAATAGATAATCTAAACTGTACATATGAAGGGATAAAAATTCATTTATAAAGAAAAATCTTTTATATGTTTCGTGTGTAAAAATATCATTGGAAGAAAATTAAGTCATATTAGCATTATGACTTATGTTGTACTGATACGACATGATCCAAACTATTTGGTACTCTCTGTGGGAATCCCAACGAATTCAGCTCAGAAAGATAGAAATTTACCACAGATTTCCTGGTGCAGCATAGCATCATGCATTTCTTGAATTTTCCAGCCATACCAATCTGGCTCTAAACTATGTGCTCCTGCAGTCCAATTCAATGCTAAATTTCCACAAATATTTCAGTACTGTGGGGATGGGGTTTGGGGAAAGTACCTCACTACTTTCTTTTTTTCTCTTAGCAGAATAGATATCTCCTTTCTGTTCTTTATATGGGAATGATCAGAAAGAATGTTTGTTGGTACGGTGGGCTTTCAAGTATGTACACTTGGAAAACATATTTGAAGTTGAGGTTTGAGTAGAGACAAAAGATGAAAGGATTGGGATGGGTCTGTGGATGAAAAAGGATAGCAAAGTAATGGGTAAAGAACAGCTTGTATGGCCACTATTTGTAGGTGAGAATATACCACACACTACATGTGAGAAAACTTTATTTCCTTCTCATTGGTTTACTGTACTAAACTTTTAGGCCACATACGCTGTCTCAATAGTACACACAAAATTGTTCGTGATTCATGAATTTTTTAATTGCTGAGTCGATGATGTCGAGTGGCTCAAATACCAACCTAGATGTTGCTATCACTGTCATTGGTGAGTGAGCTCGCACCTCAGCTTTGGGAAAGAAATAGCCGTACCTATGAATGGCATGCATATTTAAAGTTTATTAGGTTTCAAACTTTGAATTTCACACGTACAGAGATAAAGACAATTATTTTAAGTCAATTGGCCACTCGACAATGTCACAAAGCAATGAAAGAGCGTTGATTCTTGCAGCTTAAATGCCCTTTTAAAGGAAACAATGGGAAAGTCAAAATTGCAAGGGAATGTTGTCAATTCTTGTAGCTAATTAGGGCAATTTGATTTTCAGACACAACCAACAATTTCAATCCCTTAATGGGACATGAGAGAACTGGTCAATAATTCCCCCTTTTTCAGTTGCAGAGAGCAACAACGTTATGATGTCATCCCAACATCTTACCTTGCAGACCTCAAAAGTAGAAACAATGTTTAGGTCCACAGACAGACGCTTTGGTTCAGCTTTGTGTCCTTATTATTCCAAACTACACAAAATGATCACTTCTCCAGAAGAAAAGTACTTTAATCGAGAGTAAATAAGGCAAAAGGTAAAAGAGAAAAAAACAGACAGGTAAATTATTCGACTGATGATCACCAAGCCAAAATTTCAGCCTGAAAATGTCAAGAGTAGTCTCTAATCCCTTAAGAAAATGACAGATTTTGCCCACCATCAGGGGCTCTTGTATAGAGGTGTAAACAAGACAAGCAGAGCTCAAATTTAGTAGGCTCAAACTCGACTCGTCTATTAATTCGCGAACTCAAACTCGAGCTGAATTTAGTTGAGTCTAAACAGCCAAGCTCAAGTTCGATTTGTTGAATAGGCGAAGGCTCAACAAGCCTTATCGAACCTAACTTGATATAAGGCTCATCAGAAAGAGACAAAAAAGCTCGATTCGTTAAGTTCGAATGAGCTCGAATTAATATAGGTTTGTATTACCTCAAGCTCATTTAAACTCAAAACAAAATTTATAATTATAAATTTATTAAATAATTTTGTTATACATTTTTCTAAAAATAAAAAAATAAATTATTATTATTATTATTTACTTATCTTTACAAATTTTATTATATGTGCCTAAATTATAATTATATATGTGTGTATATATATAATAAAAAAGTTCGTTTAGACTCGTGAGCTTTTCGAGCAGAATATTATTAAACTCAACTTGCCTTATTTGACTAACAAGCTCGAGCTCGGCCTAACTCGAGTTCAAAAAGATCAAATCAAATACGAATTTTTATTGAACTAAGCTTGAATTATTCGCGAACAGTCTCGTCTCATGCACCCCTACTCTTGTCGCTGGTCATATCACTTTACATGTTAAAGGCAATACGAATTAATTAATTAATGTATGGGATAGGACAGTGGAAATTGATGTTGAGAGGATGAACATATAAAGTTTCAGAAAGAAAGAGAACATTCGCTGCATAAAACAAAAGTTATATAAGGCTAAAACCTAGTTTGAAACTTAGAATTCATTTGTTACCATAATACCTTTCTAGGAAGTAAATCGAAGTATGCTTAGAAAGCCATCTCTTGTTCTTGAAACCGTGAATGAAACCAGCCCAGATTAAAACGGATCTGATTGGAATTGATCCAGTCTTGTAAGATTGACGAGTTATGGTTCGTTTTCTTTTCATTATTTTTTAATTAGTTAGAGTTGTCAATTAACAATTTGATTTATAACCAATAAAATCAAAATTATTTCTTACTCAATTTTATTATTTTAAGAGTCAATATTGATATGATAAATATATTTTGTCACATTTTTTTAGGACATAACTAATGAAATGTATTGAAAGCGTGATAACAAATACGATACCATTGTATATAACATAAAGCGTGATGCCCAAAATATGACACAAGATCCGGTCCATCCTTCCTAACTCCCCAACAATACCCTAACCTCCCCTTTCCCTTCTTCCCCTCACAAAACTCCCACTACAAAAACTACTAACTCCAACCAAAAAACAACCCTCCAACTTTCTCTCTCAGTAAAAAATGCGTTCCTCCATCGCCGCCCGTCTCCTTCTCCTCCTCCCCACCTTGTTCTCTCTTGCATCTTTTAACGTAAGCCCGTATCCATAACTAAGTCATAAGAGAAAATCTTTTGTTGTTACTTTCTTATGTTGTGTTATTCTTGTTTTATATTGTCATATGTTTGTGTAATTTAAATAATGTGTTTACTACGTGAATGCAGTTGGTATTGGCCGTCGCCGGCGAAGCCACCTCCGGAGAAAACCCTTTTACTCCGAAAGGCTATCTGATCCGTTACTGGAAGAAACAAATCTCCAACGACTTGCCGAAGCCATCGTTCTTGCTCGACAAAGCCTCGCCACTAACCGCTGCGGAATATGCCGCTTACTCCAAACTCGCCGATGATCATAACTCCCTTTCTACACATCTTCCAGATTTCTGCACTAAAGCCAACCTCCTCTGCTTCCCTGATTTATCGCCAAGCCTGGAAAAGCACAGGGACAATGTCGACTTCGCCACGTACCTTAACAGGAATTTCACCAACTACGGCACGGACAGGCTCGGCGGAGTTGATTCTTTCAAGAACTACTCCGACGGAGACAACGTTGTTACAGACAATTTTCGCCGATACAGCCGTGACTCCACCGGCCACAACGATCAGTTCGCAAGCTACGCCACGGAGGTGAACATGCCGGACCAGAGCTTCATAGGCTACGGCACCACAGCCACGGGTGGCGGAGGACAATTCAGCAACTACAACAACGAAGTGAACGTGCCAAACCTCCGTTTCACTGCCTATTCCGACAACAGCGACGGCCGCAAACAAACTTTCACTGAATATACCAATGATGCCAATGCCGGTGACCAGAGATTCACCAGCTACGGCAAGAACGGCAACGGCGCCGCAAACGAATTCACCAGTTACGGCGAGAATTCCAACGTGATGGGCTCAACTTTCAAGAATTACGGCGAAACTGGAAATGGCGGCAACGACACTTTTGCTTCATACGGGGATGAAACAAATAACCTGGAAAATACTTTCAAGAACTATGGCGCTGAAGGGAATGGAGCCGTCGAGAGTTTCAAGAGTTACAGGAATGATTCCAACGTGGGAGACGATGATTTCAAATCCTACGGCAAGAAATCCAATGCTGCCCAGATGGATTTCGAGAATTACGGGCAACACGTCACTGATGGCACCTCAAAATTCACTGCCTACGGCGAAGACGCCGTCGGCCAAAATGTTGGCTTCAAACTTTACGGTCTGAACGCCACTTTCAAAGAGTACGCCAAAGAGGGTGTCACATTTGCTGCCTACACCAATGAGAGCTCAGCCGCTATGGCTTCCTTAGCGGCCAAGGGCAAAAAGGTAAATAAGTGGGTGGTGGAACCTGGGAAGTTCTTCAGGGAGGAGATGTTGAAGAGTCGTAATATCATGCCAATGCCTGATATCCGCGACAAAATGCCCAAAAGGTCGTTTTTGCCCCGGTCGATCGTCTCCAAATTACCCTTTTCAACCTCCAAGATTGAAGAATTGAAGAAGATTTTCCATGCCGGCAATGGCTCTAGCATGGCTCACATGCTAACCAATTCGTTGAGCGAGTGCGAGAGAGCGCCGAGCCCCGGTGAGACCAAGCGGTGCGTGGCCTCAATCGAGGACATGATCGACTTCGCCACGGCAGTGCTAGGGCGGAACGTGATGGTCCACACGACGGAGAATACACAAGGGTCGAATGGCAATATCACAATCGGGCAAGTCAAAGGGATCGACGGTGGAAAAGTCACCAAATCTGTTTCTTGTCATCAGAGCCTATTTCCTTACTTGCTCTACTATTGCCACTCAGTTCCAAAAGTCCGGGTCTACGAAGCGGATATTTTGGATCCGGAATCGAAGGTCAAAATCAACCATGGTGTCGCCATTTGTCATTTGGATACTTCGTCTTGGAGCCCGGGTCATGGAGCCTTCGTTGCACTGGGTTCGGGCCCCGGGAAGATTGAGGTGTGCCACTGGATCTTTGAGAATGATATGACTTGGACAGTGGCGGATTGACGAGTTCGGGTGGAGCCCGTTTTGACAAAATGAGTCAGCCACTTGATTTGACCTTATAATTAAAATGAGTTACTTTTTCACTCTGTGGAATTAAATATTTATGTCAACGACGTACTATTGATTTAATGAAGAAAGTGACTTAGGATTATTTACCTTTTTGTCTTTTGTTTGATAATATCTAGATTAGTACTGACAACTTGGAGCTTTTTATTGTCAGAATACAGCATATAATATGGTCTTGGTTTCAATAACCAAACTAATTTCTTGCTCCAAGAGCAATTCAGAATTAATTTCAAAATTTACTAGATACACTCTGATCTTAATTTAATAATTCATCATTTTGAATTCTTTACCTAATCTCTCACTTTATATTTTTTACTTTGTAAAATTTATATAATAATTTTTATATTTAATATCAGTTTACAATATAAAATTGAAATTTTAAATGAAATAACAATTAAGATAGAAAGCTGAACTCAAATTCACCAAAATCCAAGTTAGATACTCCATTTCATATAGGAAAAACATAGATTACTGCAAAATTTCACCCAAGCTTAGGAGTTCTTTCAAAACCATCAAATCATAGTTAAATTGATTAACTAAATAAAATGAAAAACAAGGAAATTCTGCATTTATAATATCAGTCACCACAAGTGTCCTGAAAATGGGCTTTTAAAGCCCCAAATTTCTGCCATTCAAACAGAACACTCAATTCTCTCCCAATCAAAAACTTTGATGCTATTCATACATGGGTACACTTGAGCTTGGTATATTTTCTCTTTTTTCTTTTTATATAAAATTAAACAGGATCACAGCACAATTTACATAATCAGCATATATGGGTCCTCAAGGCATCTTCTGAAATCCAATGAAATTGGTATTTACCTCATGCAAAGATCAATCCAAACTATAAACCCCAATTTCTGTTCTCATTATCTGCTGAATAGCAGCTTAAACACCCAACTTCTCCCAGAATTTCTTCCCAAGATTTGCCTTCCATCAGTTAAATAGATTTCAGGCATGGTTCTCCTGCAAGTGCCTTTTGTGGTCCCTTTCTGAATATCCATGCCTCCCGAGCCCATGTCTATCATCTGGATAGGCATAGTGATTTTGTTTTTGGAACCCTTGTGCATAATCAGCACGCTGCTTTCCGTCCAGCGGTTTATCCGAGGGGCTACCAGGCTTCTTTTTGCGTGTGTTTGATCTAGGCGACTGATATCCCCTGTCAGTATCATCAAACGGTTCCACTTCTCCTTCTTCTACGGCGTCAAAGTCATCTCCATGAGAGTGCTGCCCCTTCATTGCTTGGTAATTCCCATCTCCGGTTTCATTTGGATGTTTCATGTGATGAGAGTTATCATACTCTGACCTATTTGAAGGTTTGGACCAGTTTTGCTTCCTTTCACGTTTAATCTTTTCACTCTCACCGGGCACTTCAACATCCTCCAGTTCCCTTTCAAGCTCATCCATAGGGTCCACTTTCCGAGACATATCTCCAAGGGCCTTCCTCCGTTCCAACGCTGCTTTAATCCTCTCTTTGTCGAGCTTTTTGTTAGCATCTTGAGGTGACTGGCCAACCGCACCATCCTTGCTGGACAGATTTCGACCATGATGTTTATCCTTCACTTCTATTGTATTTCTTGTTTCCACTCGCCCGGAATTCCCTTCTTGATCATCCTCACTATGTCCTTCAGTGCCAAATCTTGATTTATTCTGGATCTCCCCCAGGTTCCTCTGGCAAGGCATTGCCTCGCGTTCAGGGTGCTGGATGCCATTAATCTCATCATCTTCCTTGCTAACTGGAATGCTATTAGTTTCAGAGCTTCCATAGTCATTATTTCGTCCTTGAGTGATTCTAGGAGGTCCATTGTGGGTATTAGCATGTGATTGATCAGGAGCTGGCCTTGACAGAGGGGGCTTCAATGATGACGCCTTTGAAGTAGCTCCAGCATGGGAAGAACTATAGCTGGAAACATGTTCTTCATTAGGACATTTCAAAGGTGGCCGTTCACTGGCTCCAGCACTCCCTTCTGCTTCACTAGCCTGAGAAGGGGGCACTCTATTTTGTTCATATAACTCCAACATCTGATTGCTAACCTCTGCAAGTAAGAAAGCATCCAGTTAAAAGGCAGATGTTTTTACAACAACATCATGCAGAAACATTATATAATTGCAATCAATTGCATCATTGCCCCTCCCCCTTTTCTTCTCATCTAAAATCAGTAAGAAAGTTGGATTCAATTTAAAGCAGCAATTTTTCGAACGTTGGTGTTTTCTAGAGGGGTGAGATCCTAGTCCATGATAGCATGATGTTGGTGCTATCAACATCATGAATCATCTGCACAGAGCAACCAAAGGAAGGCAAGGCACCAACCCTCCAATTGGCGCGGGGTGACATCAAACTCCTGCCACCAAACCTTCTCACCATCAGATGGAAGCTTTACTTTGAGAAACTTGGCGGCAAGGAAAATAGCACCTGCTGCAATATGGTGGGGCTTAAATTGCAAGCATAGAGATGTCCGCAGCCTGCATGCCGCTTTCTCAGGTCAAACGGAGAAGAGGAAGAATGGCCATAGATAAACACTAAATTAAAAACATGATAAAGCACATCATACCCATCATTAACAAAATTCCATGCAACTTGAGCTAGGGCATTTTGAGCAACCTTAAATTTTTTAATTGCCTCAACAAGGGGTTTATATGGATGATGTACATTGAGATCAAAACCAAGCGTGGTAAGAACAACCCTTTCTCCCAGCAAAATAAGTACTTTTTGTTGTTCATATACCTCCTGCACAGAGAATGGAACATCAAGTGCAGATACTAACACTTCAAAAGTATTTCTTTTGAGTTAGCAATTACAAAAAAGGAGGATAAAAACAAGTAAGCACAGGCTCAAATATATTTTAAGTTTTTCAGCTGTAGCCAATAGGCATCTATCAGAGGAACAGAAGAGCAAAAGTAACTGAGGAAAAGGTATCAAGCTCAAGCAATAGTAAGCCAACAAGAGAATAACAACAAGAGGAACAAAGTATGCCACCTTCTGCTTGATCCGTTGCACAGCTGCAGGATCTTTTTTATGTATAATTTCATATGACACAAGAATGACATCTTTTAGAGGACGAGGAGTTTCTTCAACCTTACCCGCAAGAAACATACATACTGTAGCAATCGTCTGCAGAAAATGAACAAACAGGTCAACAACCAGAATTTCAATCATGTTTACAACAAACATTAAAGTAAGTTAACTACTAAACTGTGATACCATTATTATCTGTCTTTATCAGTTTATCAGACGTGTACTTTTTCTGCTCATGTTGCAGAAACTTTTTTGTTATTTTGCATTTAATTATTTATTGGACATGGATAACCAATATTTGCATACTATAAGCAAGAGTTGTAATAGTGCGCAAGGCACAGCCCTTGCACTCCCACTGTGGGTTTTGCAAAGGGCATGCCTCATTGCACTTTCTAGTCATAGACCAAAGCTCAAGGCGCACGCTTTATAGGCTTCAGGAGCATTCCAGGAAGCATGCCAGATAGTCATTGTCAGCAGCAGCCACTTACCATCAGATTTTTATCAGCTCAAGATGGAGACTGATAGTAAAGTAAAATAAATATTAACTTACCCTGCGATCATTTTTTGCATGGGACTGGCGAAGAAAGAAGCGATGACAGAATATAATTGCTGTAGCGATTGTCACCTGAGGCCTGCATCAGGAAGCATCCAACATTGTACTAAGACAAATTGCAAAGATTTTTAACATACAACAGTTGATGGCAAAATGAAAATGATATCAGCTATCAGACAGTGAAAACATGTAGCATGGACAAAAAAAGTACAAAACCAGAGTGATGCTTCAGCACTTGTTTACGTTGGCTGATGCAACATCAAATTTCATGCCAAGAACTCACAACAGGGACCAAAACCCTTCTCCAGACTTATTCTAGAGAGATTGAAAACTGGCAAGCACTAGTAGTGCAGATCAAAATCTTAACCACTATTTATTTACCAAGCCTCATAGTTGAAACCCATATATGCATTTTAGTAATCATCACCAAACTTATACATGATTCCACCCATTTGGATTTAATTTACAAAATAGTTTTTATGAGAATATTGGTGTGGATGATATCGCATGTATCTCGGCATATCTCACTAAAAAGGAAAAGGAAAAGGAAAATTTGTCATACTTACTACTGCAGCATAAATATGTGTCCATATGCCTCTTAGATCTAAAAGAAAAAAATAAACCAACAAATAAAGCCACAAGAACTGATTTTTTTATAACTTCTACAGCTGAAGAAAATGAAAGCACCACTATCTAGCAAGAGAACTTACACTTTCCAGAAACGGCAAGCAAAGAAAAACAATGTCCTTAGAAGAAATCTTAAAATATGCAAGTCAATAAAAAGAACTTACACTTTTAGCCTCATGCCCAAATCTTGTAAAAATGTGCAATATGACTTGCGTAGATAAGTCTCTTTCTTCAAATCAATACCATCTTGTCTAGAAGGAGAATTTTCTTCAATTTCCTTCCTAGAGAAATACCAACACCCACCACTTTCTTCTGGCTTTTCCGGAGAAACCTTATCAGGTGCTCCATGAAGGGAGGGTTCACCAGATAACAGGCTAGCCATTGTCAACTCCTTTCTCCCAGCAAAATTTCTATGAGAACACCAACAAGTATCTAACATCAACAAAATATTCTCAGACAATCTTCATCCATCAACATCTTACTGCAGACTAACATAATAGGAAATTGAAGGGAAGGCAAAAAAGAGCAACAGTCATACAACAATCTAACTCAGAAGGAAAAAACTGAAACAAATAAATATAGGGTACAATCCAAGGGAAGTAAAGCATGAAATATATATATATATCAGAAGCATAGTTATTAAAGGCGCTCGCCTCGCTTGCCTCAAGCGGCCAGGCAAGCCCCTGGCGCCTCATTTTGCCGAGGCCAGGCACCCTAAGGCAGACGCCTTGCATGCCTCGCCTCAACCAATGAGGCGGACTGCCGTGCCCGCCTCACTAAAATGTAATATTTACAGTGTTTTTTTTTCTTTTTTTTAAAAAAAGACCCTAATTTCAACTTAGAAAAATATTAGCATATAGCATCTGTCCACACATTATCCACCACCCAGTCCCATCATGGCCATGGCCACTCGCCACCACCGGTCACTGTGCCATATACGATTTTGCTTCTTCTTCTTCATTTTTTTTCCCCTCTCTCTAACAACCTTGACTTTTTTTTATGGTTTTTGTTTTTTTTGTAATTTGTTTTATATGGGGCGTTTTTTAAATAAACTTAAAATTTGCTTTTTATCCTAATTTATATAATTATTTCTTTTTTTTTTTTACATTTTTTAATTTCTGTTACCTTTTTTTGGCTTTTCTTTTCCTGGTTATATATTCTTTTTGCCTTTTTATTTTGATATTTTTCTTTTAGCTGTTCTTTTCTAATTTTTACTGTTTTTCTTTTTTTTTTATGAGTACTTTTGTTACTTTATTATTTTGGCATTTATAACATATTTTCAGAATTTTTGCATTATATATATATATATATATATATTTTATATATTTTTTTTAAAATTATTGCCTCATTCGCCTTTTGGCCGCCCGCCTCTCACCTCGCCTTTCGCCTTAAAAATAGGCCTTCTGCCCGTCTCTCGCCTCACGCCTTTCATAACTATGATCAGAAGCAATTTTTGCAAATTTTAATTTCATACCTTCTGTTCAAAGGGTACTTAATAAAGCAAAACTGCAAAAAAACTACTAAGTCAAAGTCCACCAGAGAGCATAAAAATATTTTTCTTGAAACTGTAAGGCTGCATTTGAATTACTGAAATGTACCAAAAAGTAGAGAGGAAACTAAAGCAGTATCCTCAAAATAGTTAAGCAGGTTATTTTATGCTCAAGCATAAAGAGAACAAATATTAGCACATCAAATGGTTAGAATATGTGGGGAGAAACAAAGACATAGCGAAATCATACATATGCAAACCTAATTCTTCTACAAAAATGAAACAAGTCACTACATCATTCCAGCTTGTTACTCGACCAAAATTGCCAAAGCACAGTTAGGAACATGACTGCAACAGAATTCGCAGTAGTTTGATAAAAATTTTCCTCAAAATCAGAATAGAAATTTAAAAGTCCTGCTTGGATATACTGAAATCAAATTTGCATTTAAAACAAATATAGAACACACATCTCACTGGGTGCTTTAAATAGCATTTCATATGACAATGACACCTTATCATAGTTGTCAAGAGCATATAGCGCAACAACACGCAAAGGTCCTCTAGAACCATAGCGCATGCTTTATTGAAATAAAGTGCACAATGAGTATATATGTATATATTTCTAATATATACCTAAAATCACCAATTAAAACACTTTTGAACACCAAAATTAGCAATTAAGACACTTTTGGACACCAAAACTAGCAATTCAGCATGGAAAAAATCAGTAATTGATAAATTAAAATTCAACATTCGAGCATAGTAATTAACAAATTAAAATTTAGCACTTGAGCAATGAAATAAATTAGCAAATCAAAATTTTTCTACACGAAAAATGCTAACCAGTCGAGTAGGAGAATAAAACATGGGAAGAAAATCAGAGATACTAGTTTTGTTAAAAAGCCATAGAAGAAAAAAAGAGTCTGGTTTTGAGAAGATGAAAGGACCAATAGAAAAAAAAAAAAAAAAGATAAAAGGACTTTGGAGAAGAAGATGACAGAAAGAAGAAATCAAAGAAGGAAAAAAAGAAAATAATGAAAGAATAAAAGCAGTGAAAGGAGAACAAAGTTAACCAACACACTGACTTGCTCGTTTCGTGGAGAAGAGGGCTGCTTGTTTATTGGGGCTTGGGTTGCTGTGTTTACTAGTGCAAAAGACAGAAATGACACAAAGTGGATGGGTTTTCTAGGCTTTAAACTTGTGGTTTACTGGAGTGCTTATAGCAGTGCGCTATGCTACTGCATAATAGCGCAAGTAGTGTGCGATAGCAAACCCCATTGTGCAGAGCAACGCGAAGAGCACAGGGTGAGCTCCAAATTACTTTTCGCTATAGCGTGTTATGTGCACTATTAACAACTATGCATCTCATCATAAAATTAACAGACAACCATTACCACTTACTTTAATACCATCTGGCAGGCTGCAAATATTTAGGATCACTTGCCATATAATATTGCATGAAACAATTTATGCATAGAGCCTTTATATCTTTCATAATCTATTAATCTAATCTGCTCTGCTGTTGATCTCAGAATGTTACAAAAAATGAAGGAAATTGTAGACAATAATTGATTAAATTGCATGCATATCAAATTTATATTATGTTAGTCACATTGCAGCATCCAATACTTTGGCGCTTTTTTGCCTAGGGCATGTATCGTAAATTTAAAGCATATGCATGTCCAACAGGACAACTAGTCCTCAGGCTGAAGGAAATTCAAACATGATTTAAGTTTTGATGATAAGTGGATATCTAAGCAAGCTTAATAAAAGATAACCATATCCTGTTCCCCTTAAACATATTGACACACCACAGCAATCTACTTATTCTGCAACTTAACTTATGGTTGGTTCACTTACAAACTACCACGAAAATAACATTAAATCTTAATTTCAGATAACAAATTCAAGGTTGTTATTCTAGTTTAATTAAGATTAGAATCTGTTTGACTAATATCTAAGATGCTAACACATGCTTGTACCAACAAATTTAAAAACTTTGGTATCTCTAATACCCCCAACAATAATTCGAAAGAAGTTCCTAGCTTTGACCCCTCCTCCTCCCCCACTACCCTCACCACCACCACCCCCCGGAAGAAAAAAAATCCCAGTCCAAAACCCAAACAACAACTATAGAAACTATGTTTCCTCCTCTCATTTCTGCTTATACCAGATATGATAAGAAAAATCCTTTCTATCCCCAAAGGAATTCAACTGGCTCAACTCACTAAGAATTTCAATCGCATATTGAGTACTTGATTTGATATCTCTAGTTGGAACAAGTTACTGGAATGCATCCCCACCTACGGATTACTCTACATATTATACAAATTTTATAAATGAAAGATCTTTTTCATATTTTTTATTCCTAATCTTAATTCTAAATTTACTTCTTGGTAGAAAATAAGCTTGTTGAAAATTTTCTTTTGGAATCATATATTAACATCTCTGGAGATAATGCTTTATATGAGAAAAAACTCAACTCAATCACTTGGTACCATTTCTCATCAGTTTTCTGTTGAGGTCTATCCTACATAGATGAGGGAATGAGAACACACGCATACACACATATGACATTGTGGTGACCTAAACCCAAAGGGACAAGAAAAAAAATTAGTGATTATATAGATGATCCTTCCATATCATGGGGAACTATACAAATTGAAATTCAAGAAAAGAAGCTGAATCACACTCTCTATAAAAAAAATCTAAATAAAAATTCAATCTTTATAGAAGCTTCAATTTCCAACTCCTCATGCAACATTCAATTGCAACAAAGAATAAGAAGAGTACAAAAAATCCCGGAAACTTTCTTCGAAAATACTAATACCGACGCCCATATACGGATAATAAAATTAGGGCAACTTAAGTTGGAATCCAAAGAGCTCTCAAGAAAAGGAAAATCTTACAAATTTGCAGCAGGGAGGACACGGAAATTCGTCTGCGAGGCCGCGAGATGACGGCTCGGTTGCTTGCTACGTAGTCGCGTCCAAGGGCTTTTGGTGAGGGCTAAGGAAAGCAGAAAACACTTTTGCTCGATATTTATTAAAATTTAACATCTTGACGTAGACTTTTATGTAATAATTACTATTTTCAGTGACCAAACTGAAATTTTCACATTTCTACGCGCTTTCTTTATCCAGTATCCTTTGGGCCAATACCATTTCTTTTCTTTTTTTAATTTATTTAAACACAGATATTAAGAGCTTATCATAATTTGTATTTTTAACTTTGCATATTATATGATAGACTTACAAATAAACCATACAGAGAATTCCAACAAACTATACAAATAAAGAATTTGAATAAATTTCAAACTATACAGAATAAACGACTAATGACCACCTATTTTTGACATGCATGCCAAAGTGCTGCTTGTAAAGGCAAATCCCTCAATCAAATAAGTTTGCCATCATATAGATAATTCTAAGTCAGCCCCATATGAAGTTAGTCAAAAAGACTAGGATAAATTTTTCTTAAGTATACATTTCGATGATATATCAGAGAAGAATCCTTACAATCTTTACATTCCATTGTCATTCATCCCCAAAACCTAAGACCCTATTGATAAATTTGGCAACTGTTGTAGCACCACCAGGTTGATAAGCGACAAGAGAATCCAAATCCATTACAGAGATGATCTAATAAAGAGTCTGGGGACCAGCACAGAACAAATGCTTCCTTTCAGCCAGTTCGTCAGCCAGCTCACTTTGTTGATTGTCCATTAGATCCTCATTAACTACCACAATCAGTGGTTTTCTCAGTGGCAACGTCTCAAATATGCTCCCGGAACCTGGAAAAGAGAGAGTAATAGTCAGCAGTGTCGGGTTTTTATTTTCTCACAAACAGTACAAGGATCCTCAACTCCACCTTCTGTTTATCCTATCGAATAGTGGCTCAAGTTTTCATCCCAAGAATGCAAAAATGACTATTTTTTAACTAAGGAAATGGGCTGTAATATTTTCTTATCAGATACAGGAAAACTAACAACACACAACAGCCCTTAATGAGTGGGTTCCTATTAGAGTGCTAGAGAATAGGATTGCATTTGTGAGATTTGTTCTGGAGAAAATAAAAGAGGGAAAGAAATAAGAGTGTTTAGCAATTATCATAATCAAGCGGAAATGGTAACCGTATATATAATCCGTTAAGAGTAGAGAATGCTGACAGAAGACGTGAAGTAATAAAGAAAACTTAAAATTACCTGCATGACTGATAACAAGAGATGCTGAGTTCAAACACTCAAATACTCAGCGATGCTTGATGAAAGATTGAAATAATCCACACATAGGGTCACCTGTTGTCTCCAGTAGACTGAAAGTTGATGCAGTTGGATTAAGATCATAAATGATAGCGAGCCGAGCAGGTATAACAATGAAATCAGAGAAATGCAATAGACCCTGTTTTAACTGTAAGCTTCCAAGATCTACATATGGTAGCAGAAGCTTTTGTTATGATGCTATTGCACTATATATATGTTTCTAGATTTAGCTATGGTAAAAAAAGGTAAATAATTCAATGCATCTCAAATTTGAAAAGCAGGAAGGAAACAAAAAATGTAACGAAAGCTTAGGATTTCATGTGGCAATGGACAAAGAATTTCAGTACCTTTCTCACATAGAAATAACGATGAGACAAATACTTTGGTTGATTGGCTCCAAGGCATTAAATGTATGCTCCTCCAAATCCCGATTCAACAGAAGGAAACAATATTATAGTGATGCAAGACAACTTATGCTTAAATGCAGACTTGACTTCAAAAGCTTATTTCCGAATATTTCTCTTATTTCATATCTTCATTTCTCATAGATTGGAGCCTGAAATCCCTTTTCTCTCCCATTATGTTTTCACCCCTCCAAGCACACATTGCTGCTGGATTATTGCTCCCAAAATCAAGTTGGATTCTAGAAACAGCAAATTTATAACATGCCCCACACACTGAGTTGCTGAGGTACATCAAATTACAGGATAATCACATTACCTTTGTGGGGATATAAGACCCACAACCCATTTGAATGACGAGGTGGGTATAGCCCTTTTTGAACAACGCTTCTCTAACCTCACGAGTGTCTACAGCTCTAACCAAGGAATCAAAACAAGTTGGCCCAACAGTCACAAAGACTATCCTCTGTGTACTCAAACTATCATCAGCCTCACCCATTCTATATTCTCCAGCTTTATATTTCACATTCTCAGAACAATGCATGATGAAAAGACAAGAACTTTCAAGGGAGATTAACGCCTGCAAAAGAAAACCAACAGTTTTGGTCAGCCGATAATTCATTAATTAGTGATTCTACAGATGATCCTTTCATATCATGTGGAGCTATACAAATTGAAATTCAAGAAAAGAAGCTGAATCACACTCTACCAAGAAAAATAAAAATAAAAATTCTATCTTTATAGAAGCTTCAATTTCCAACTCTTTCTGCAACATTCATTGCAATACAAAATAAAGTGGGTACGAAAGATTCAGGAAACTTTCTCCGAACATATAATGCCCACGGACAAATATGAATAATAAAATTACGGCAACTTAAGTTGGAATGAAAAGAGCAATCAGGGAAAGAAAATCTTAGGAATTTGCAATATGGAGGCCAAGGAATTGGTCTGCGGCGTTTTGCAGAGGCGGCGAGAAGACGGCTGCGAGGCAGGCGAGTTCAATGGTTTTGGCGAGTGCGAAGGGAAGCCGAAAACACTTGCTCGATATCTGTTAAAATTTAACATATTAATATGGCCTTTTATGTAATAATTGCTATTCTAGGTGGCCAAACTGAAATTTTCATATTTCTCGCTCTCTCTTTATCCGGCGTCGCTTGGCCCAATGCTTGATCATTGGTCCACCTTTTCCGTTTTCGATTAATTGAGCGAAGCCCTAGGTATGGACCTTCTGCAAGCTTACGAAGACGCCGACGAAAACGAAGACGGTTCACCCCAGTCGGAGACCCCCCAGTCTACAACTTCCGACGGGGAACCGTCGCCAGAATCTTCCCCAATTCGAATCTCCCTGCCGTCGAAGTCCGCCGCACCAAAAGTCGACGAAACCATGCTCTCCCTCACTGCTGCTGGCCAGGCCAATTCGCAGGCCCACAAACCTCTTGACCCGACCCAACACGTCGTGTCCTTCAATCCAACCTACGACCAGCTATGGGCCCCCATTGCTGGCCCCGCCCATCCCTACGCGAAAGACGGCCTTGCCCAAGGCCTCCGCAATCATAAGCTCGGATTTGTAGAAAACGCCAATATCGAACCTTTTGTATTTGATGAACAGTATAATACTTTTTATAAATTCGGGTATGCTGCTGATCCTTCTGAGAATAGCTACGTTGGTGATGTGGAAGGGTTTAAGAATAATGATGGGATTTCGGTTTATAATATACCGCAGCATGAACAGAAGAAGCGGAAATTGGAGAAAAAGAAGGAGACGCTGGAGGAGAATGAGGGAGGTGATGATGTGGATGCAGTGGAGGTGGAGAATCCTGCTAGTGAAACGTGGTTGATGAAGAATAGGAAGAGTCCATGGTCGGGAAAGAAGGAATGGGTGCAAGGGGAGTTGACAGAGGAGCAGAAGAAGTATGCTGAAGAGCATGCAAAGAAGAAGGGCGAGAAGGAAGGGACTGAGAGGGAGAAAGGGGAAGCGCATGTTGACAAGAGTACTTTTCATGGAAAAGAGGAGAGGGATTATCAAGGGCGGTCATGGATTGCTCCGCCGAAGGATGCTAAGCCGAGTAATGATCATTGTTTTATACCAAAGAGATTGGTGCACACATGGAGTGGGCACACGAAAGGGGTTTCAGCTATTAGGTTCTTCCCCAAGCATGGTCATTTGATATTGTCTGCAGGGATGGATACGAAGGTGAAGATATGGGATGTGTTTAATTCAGGGAAATGCATGAGAACTTACATGGGGCACTCCAAGGCAGTGCGAGATATATGGTTTAGTAATGATGGGACGAAGTTTTTGACTGCAGGGTACGACAAGAATATTAAGTATTGGGATACAGAGACGGGCCAAGTGATATCTACATTTTCAACTGGGAAAATCCCTTATGTTGTGAGGCTTAATCCGGATGAAGATAAGCAGAATGTTCTTTTAGCGGGGATGAGTGATAAGAAGATTGTCCAATGGGATATGAATACTAGTCAGATCACACAGGAGTATGATCAGCATTTAGGGGCAGTAAATACGATTACTTTTGTGGATAATAATAGGAGGTTTGTTACCTCAAGTGACGATAAATCTTTGCGTGTATGGGAGTTTGGGATTCCAGTAGTTATAAAGTATATCAGCGAGCCACATATGCATTCAATGCCTTCAATCTCCTTGCACCCAAATTCGAATTGGCTTGCATGTCAGAGTTTGGATAATCAGATACTTATTTACGGTGCCAGAGAGAGATTCCAGCTCAATAAGAAAAAGAGGTTTGCTGGGCATATTGTGGCTGGGTATGCTTGTCAGGTCAACTTTTCGCCCGATGGACGATTTGTCATGTCAGGAGATGGTGAGGGGAGGTGCTGGTTTTGGGATTGGAAGAGTTGCAAAGTCTTTAGAACTCTCAAATGTCATGATGGTGTCTGTATTGGTTGCGAATGGCATCCATTAGAACAAAGTAAAGTTGCAACCTGTGGGTGGGATGGCTTAATCAAATACTGGTATGGTTTCTTGTCTTTCGTTCATTGTGAATAATCTTCCTAATCATACCCCATGCTGACCTTGTCAGGCTATCTTGCTTGAACTCCTGAATATTTTTAGTTGCAATAGTATTGGTTGTGTTTAAAATTGAATTGATGACAGTTCTTAAAATTGAAGTGATGATAGTTCTTTATCTTGAAGTAAATATGCTGGTTGGAGGGAAGGAGGTTGGTCTTTTATGGTTAGTAATGGAGTTGAGACTTCTTGGACAAGCTTCATTAGAAAATTGAAATTATGCCATTATAAAGGTATAATTTCAAGGAAATTATCTTGCATAATGATACTTGGAAGTTATACCATTAAAATGTAGGATCATTCATTTTTGGAATTCGGCTGTCTTCCATTCTGTGAAGGAAGGGATTAACTATTTTTCATATGCTGATTAGCCGATGCTATGAATGAGTGATTATGATTTTGTAAAAAACCTATTTATTTTTCTTGAGGAGGCTGAGAACTGACATCTAGCTTTTTGAACTTATCACTCCTATAGCCACATTCATGCTCTTATCAAAGGCTTAAAACTCTGTAGTTGTATGAAATCAGGGTGTTGTCAACAATAATTTACTCTCCCACATTGAGTTTTCCTCCAGCTCGAAGTTTTATTTCCCTTAAGTTTGCTTTTTGTGAGCTTTTTGTATTGATTGATAACTTGTTTGACCTCCTTAATTGAAGCTCTAGAATAGCTTGCTTTTCCAGTTCTTTTTCTCTTTTCTACTTCTCTTTTGAGAGAGTTCAACATTATCTATGAGATTTATCGTATCCCGACTTTATAATGTTTTGCAGGGATTAAGTCTCACAGTTAAGCGCACAGTGCATGTACTCAGAAGCAATTGGCTGCACAACTGTGCCAAAAAAATGGAAATGAGGGTTTTTTTCTTAGGTGGGATGAAGTTGAAGAAAAATCACAAGAGAATGGTCCATCTACTCATCAAATTGCCAATTTAGTATCATGATCGTTTCCATGTGCAGCCAATTCGAAGAGAATTCCCCTTGTAACCTGCATGTTATGTTAGAAATTCTGGGAAAAGGAGAATCCATGCGAGCAAATGTCTAGCTGTAATAAATTTCCTGACATCCTTTGTAACAGTAGTTGTATATTTGAGCTCCTTATATAGTTTTGATATTGGCTTACAAGGATACCATGTTCGGGCTGAATGCCATCCTGCCATCCTGTTGCTTTTAGGCAAAAATCTTGCCCCAGTTTGGATCTAAATTCATGCTGAGAGTATCAGGATGATTTGAAGCTTTTATTTTCTTAAACTATTAAGCACCGTTGGATTATTAAGCTTTCAAGTTGTAGAAAGGAAGAGTAACTGAACTTTTATGGGCTTCGGACCATAGTAGGCAACCATGACTTTAATGGCTACAAAATGTATTTGTAAAATAGATTTGCACTCCCATATTTGCTCTTAGCACGGGAATTGCTTTTTCCAACTACAGCTAATGCTTATAATAACAGGTACACAGGCAAAACACGATTAATATCCAATTATAGATTAAGCATAATCTTGCATGGAATTCTACCTAAGTTCCCATAAGAATGCTGTTTTTGCTTCAACATGTCTTCAAATCCAGTGCAGAGATTGTTATGCATAGGATTTTAACTGCATTCTAGCAGCACGATGAGTAGACAATGGAAAATCAGGTGAGGCATGTATTCTGCAAATGACAAGCAATAAGGGACTAATAAACTGGAACAGAAAACAGTCATTAAGAAGGACAAAGAGTGAGCAAACTCCTTGCAGACAACAATTGAGTTGCAGTAACATAAGCCCTTCCAATCAAATTAACTCAAATCAGACTGACAAATGACATAAAGAAGGAAACTTGAGTTGCAATATTAGTTTACCTTTGCATGTCTAGAAGAACCTTCAATAATTAAAACTAACAACAGAGACCAAAAATGTGACCAAATAAAGAGAGGCATGATTGCAGAGGGGAAAAATCAGCAAGTTCCACAACTCCATAATCCAAAGACGTGAAAAACATTCGAGAAGTCAGAGAATGTACTACAATGAGTGTGTGATTGCAAAATCCATTAATATTCAGATCAGCTGTGGCATGAAATTAGGCATAAGGAAAACAGCACACATCCACATCTCTTGGATAAAAGAATCGTTATAGGATTGTTTTCCAATAAAGAAGGCTGACAAAGGACTAAATGATGTACACAATGATTTAACAATAAGAGATCAGCTTCAACACCAGATCTTCAGGCTTTACATCAGATCAGAACTTGAATGAACTAAGCTCAACTGAGAAGAGGGAAACAATCTCTGAAAATAGTCAAACTTCAGAAGAAGCCAAGCTAAAAGAATCCTGAGTTCAGTATGGCTCATCTATCCTATCAAATGCAGCAAAGATGGAACTATTGACAATACACACTGTCCAAGCAATAAATACATAATAAGTTGGTGACTAAAAAGTAAAAACAAGTGTTACGTGTTTAAAAATGTGGTAAGTATTTGCAAAATATGCAAGTAGCAATTTGTAGATCATAATGAGTTGGATAACGCACTCAAAGGTAGACTTCAGTGTAATACATAACTATTTACATCAATAGAGTTCACTTCATTCATAAAAATATTTTGTTTTCATGCACATTTTACAATCACAAGCAGCAGCTAGAGGTGGTGAATCTTCATGTTGGCAAAGGTGGAGAGAAGCTCAAAAGAAAAAGCATATTCAATCAACAAAAAGTGCAGGAATAGAAGCAGCAGCATTTTAGCCAAAAACAACACCGCAGAGATTTGCGGATGCAACATTGTTTTGATATTGATTAGGCAGAAAACAATAAAGAGCACGCCACATGGCCTGCATTTAGTTAAACCACAAATATTATTTAAAAAAGCTAGGCAGCTATTAGCTGGCCTAGTGATGAACCAGGCTCATTCCCCTGCCTCATCCAAGGATTAGCTATTCAACTTTAAACCCTTCAAAGGAAATTTTCATATTCAAGCATTAAAACATCCATGCCAATGAGCTCACATACAATATACATTGGGCCAAAAATCGGTTAAGAGTCTTTGGTAAAACTTTTCGGCCCAAAGAGTTATGCGAATGTTAGCCCAACCGTGAAAAGCCAAAGCAAAAAATCCTACATTTAAAAGGAGGGAGGGTTGAGGGTTTACAGCAAATCAACTAATCGGGTAGCCGCCACATATATCTTCACCTCTCCCTTCCTCCTCCCTGCAACTGCAAAAGCAATTTGCACAGATGATTAAAAGGTATGATCTATGACCTCCTCCTTCATTAATTTTCTCAGGGTTGCCGTTGATCTGGGTAAATGACAACACGTTACATTATAAAAGTTCTTTTTCCATTTAGTTTTCTCACAATGAATTGTGCAGAATACCTGCAACTGCAACAGCAATCGGTGATATGGACAGATGTTCGTACGTTGCTCTAATTCCTTTCATTAACTTTTCAATGATGCCACGTTCAATTTCAATTACATTTATCTAAAGAGGGATAATTGAAATTGAAACTCTTTTTGACCTAAGGGGAAAGTTACAACAAATCCATTCCCACCAAAGGAGGAATGAAAATGAGTGGCCACAGATGCACATTTCAGCACTCAGGGAATGATCCAACAATTAATGATAGGGAATTCAGAATTGAAAACTAAAAAGGTGATCTAAAAGAGGGACCAACAAGGTACATTTTTTTACTTCCTCTTTTTTGTGGTTCCTATGGTAATCATTTATGTGCATATTAATAAGAGATCTTCCTACTGTAGGATTCACTTCTCCTTCCTAATCAGCTTTTCAGTTTTTAATTGTGCAGAATACTTGCAACTGCAATAGCAATCGACAGCCGGCAGTCAGTGGTTGCAATCAGCAATCAATGGTCAGTGGTTGCAATAGGCAATCTGGAGAAATCATAAAAAATATATGTTCCTCTAATTCCTTTATTAACTTTCTCATGATGCCTTGCTCAATTTCAATTACTCTTATCTAAACAGGGATAATTGAAATCTTAACTCCTTTTGACATAAGGGGAAGGTAACCACACATCCATTGCAACCAAAGGAGGAAGAAATGGAGTGGTTAAAAGTCCACATCTCAGCACCTAGGGAGCGATCCAACAATTTACCATAGGGAATTGGCAACTACAACAGTGATCTAAAAGATGGACCAACAAGGTTTATTTTTGTGCTTCCTTTTTTCTTGGTCATCTACAATAATCATTTCTTTGCAAATTTATAAGAGATCTTCCTACTATAGTGTTCCCTTCTCCTTTTTAATCATTTCTAAATTATGCAGAATACTTGAAACTGCAATAACGATAGGCAATCAGAGGTTGGGGGTCGCGATTGACTATCCGGACAAATCATAGAAAACGTACATTCCTCTAATTCCTTTTATTAAATTCTCATTATGCCTTGTTCAATTTCATTTACTCTTATCCAAACATGAATAATTGAAGTCGGAAATCCTTTTGACCTAAAAGGGAAGTAATGGAACGTCCATTCCAATTGAAGGAGGAATGGGATAGCGTACCTACAGATCCACATCTCAACTACCCAGTGAATGATTCAATAATTCAGGATAGGAAATTGGCAACTGCAACGTGGATCTAATAGATGGACCAACAAGGTACATCCTTTCTCTCCTTTTTCTCTTGCCATCTATTTCAATCAGATTTTTGTGCAAATTTCATATGAGATCTTCCCACTATAGGATTCAATTCTCCTTTTTTAATCAGTTCTTGTCCTTATTTCCAACCCCAAAAAGGATAAACAGAAGTTATGGCGATAGTGTCTAGATGTCACCAATAATTTTGTGTTTCACACTCATATATGCATATATAATTAATAATAAATGCTTGCTAGACTTAATCTATATGTATCATATTACACTTATGGAATAATAATCACCCTTAAAACCCATTCACCAGTCAAGTAATTGATACCTATAAACATGCATGCCCACATTCCTGATGTTTCACTGTTAAGACCGAGGATGTTGTAAGGCAATCAGCAATAGCTCAAACAACCAGTAATCACTTAAGTAATCGAATATAATAGAAATAAGAAAAAGACAAACTCCAAATACATATGAACAAAGGCCCAAAAACATCACAATCACGAATTTAGCACTGGAATCACATCAAAATCAAAAATTATAAGTGTTAGTTTCAAGTAGCAAAAAGGGATAAACAAAAGAATATAATACGTACTTGCCAACGCCATTTTGATTAGCCATAACCACCGCGTCATCGCTCTCCCTCTCACGTGGTAGTGAAGCGCTGATATGCTCCCCTCTACACCCACCGCTTCCACTGCTAACATTCTTCAGCAGACACCAGAAGCACTTCCACCCCAGCAACTGCTCCTCCATCGCCGCAGGCCTCCCGCCGAAACTCCCGTAGGCAGACCGAGCACACGGAAACACTAGCCTTAGTGGCCCCACTCAAGACCGTCGTGGCCTTCACGGGGTGACGAAGCTGGCGTTTTGTTCAGGTTAATCGATAAC
>JACGDI010000734.1:1294068-1314372 GCA_014898725.1 Jacaranda copaia
AGAAAATATATGAGTCATTGAAAAATATATTTTGAGAATGAAAATAAAAATAATATTACATGAAAATGTCAAAAAAATATTTTGTTTTATTTTTAAAATAATAACAAATAAAAAAATATTTTATTTTTGGCATGAGACTGTTTAGGAAAATAGCAGGAGATTTATTAATTGATGTAAGACTATATGTGTAAATAAAAAATATATATAAATAATAATTATTTATGTCTTGAAAAATGAGAAGATAAAAATTTTAAATATACTTTGTGAGTATTTTGGATGAAGAAAATATTTTTAAAATGTTTTAAACGAAAATAAAAATAATTATGTTAGTGCATTTCTGGTAAACATGAATAGCTTCCATATGGGATTCAATTGCATATGAGATTAGCGTTGATTGGTTGTGTTTTATTTTATTTTCTGTTTTGGAATGTTTTGTAATGTGTTTTTATATTATTATTATTTTGCGCGTGAGAATGAGTATGTGATTGAATTAATAATACATATATTTTAAAAAACATTGAAATATTGAATTTGAAATAATAGTTTACTAGATTGTTATTAAATATTTTCATATAATATTATTATTTAATTTTTTTACATTTTATTGATTAAATGATTGGGACAAGAAACCATCATTTAATTAATTAATGGATTATAGAGTACGAAGAAATTTTTATTAAATGTAGTGTGAGAGTATTATTGTAGAATAATGGAAAAACAAATTATTATTTAGTTTGTTGGTTGGTTTTAATTATTTTAAATTAATATGTATTTTAGATTTGAAATGAAAAAAATATATAATATTTTTTTTTTATGAAATGAGCCTAAATAATTTTATCTTCTTGTTTTAAAATTGTCACTTATATTTTCATATTGTTACAAAAAAAAATTAAAAAAATGCAATTACTTAGGATTATTTTCAGTAAAATATCACATTTTTCATTCATATATATATGGTTATTACTTTTAAGCCCAAAAAATCTACTAACTAAAAGTAATAAAAAAATTACTAACAAATTAATAATAACTTCTTTTGCTATCACCCCATGATAATTGGTCCTCTTCTCTATTTAATCATAATAATTTTTTATTTCAACATAATCCACTAATTAATTAAATAACAATTTTTTTTTTATCTTTCCAAGATAATATGAGTCATACTAAATTGAACAATAATTTTTTGTTTAATCTAATTTAACGGATAAGATATAAAAAAAATTAAATAATAATATTATATTAAAATATTCATATTATTACATTCAATCACATTCTTATTCTCACGCTCAAAATATTAATAAAATAAAAACACATAAAAATCATTGTGAAATTGAAAATAAAAAGGCAAACACAACCAATTGTAGGAGGTGGATGGTTTTAACCTTTCACTGCCCATCCTCTACAATCTAATGATTATGAATGTATCGATCGATTCAGTATCATAAATCTTTAATAGATCATTCATTTCTTATAATCAAATGTAATGGATGAATCAATCGATTTAGTATCATATACCGTTAACGGATAACCTAACCTATTCCCATCCCTACTCATAAATATTAAGTCAAGCTCGAACTATAGACTATCATGCTCCTTTAACAAATGACCTAACATATTCTCATCCCTACTCATAAATATTAAATCAAGCTCGAACTATAGATACGACCTATCAAGCCAAAAACTAAGTCTAACGTAGCATTTTTTCATACCCGGGCATCATTAAACCACTTTGCCTTCTACAATCTAACCACCATGAACGGACCAAAGGGTTCAATGTGGCTTTGACTTAGGCCATCTTATACCAAACCAAACTTTTCGTCATCACTCAGAGAGCAATTCTCTCCCACCTAAAACGCACAGATAAAAGAGGCTAGCCTATTCTCTTCCCTTTCACGTTGAACCGGGTTTTGGCATGAAGTTCCTCAAGAGTGAAGTCTGGAACAGCGGTGAAACTGTACCTCGAATGAGTGCTCGACGAAACCCATGGTGTTACTAATTGATCTTAACAAAACGCTAGTTTCGTGGCCCTGTAAAGGTCACGAAAGAGTTTTGAGCCGGAAGTAGTATTTCCATGTGGCCGGGGCGCCAGAAAGGAGTTCCAGCGGAGGAGCAAAGCGCTTCCTTTGTCTGCTGAAGAACGACAGCAGCCATGGTGGAGTATTATAGTGGAAGCGTTTCGACATCAACGCTGCACCACCGCTTGAGGCGAAAGGCGACGGCAAGTACGAATTATATTCTTTTGTTTATCCCTTTGTTGCTATTTGAAACAAATACTCATACTTTTTGTTAAAATCGCAATGATACAAGAACAAGAAGTGATTAAAAAAAGATAAATGGATCCTATATTAGGGAAGATTTCTTATAAATTACATAGAAGTTTGATTAAAATAGACAGCCAAGAAAGAAGAAAGTAAAAGAAGTTTCCTTGTCCACTAGATGCAAGAATATTTCTTAATTCTTATTAGCAAGTGAAAAAGAATCACTGTAATACAGAACAGGTATTTGTACGCTGCTTCATCAAAAAAACAGAAGCACTTATAGTGACTAGCTCTTGAAAAAACTGAGCTTCAGTCACAATAATCAATCAGAAATGTGTATACAGTATATATTACAGATTCTTGCAGAAGAATATGTGTGGCAATGACTAAAAATTTGATCACCACACATGAACAAAGTGTTCCTGAGGAAGAGCTGAAGCCATCGACCCGGAGGAGCTCTTCTCGTTGAAGGTATGCAGGATTCTAATGAGCGAACTAGCTTTCTTGCTTGATCGAGATGTCCCATTAGTGAGCAACGAATAAAGGGACACCATTAGAGATGGGTTCTTTACTAAAAGAGGAACCACATCTGCCCCATCATTGATGCACAAAGCCAGCAACAATGAAACACAGTATTCTTTTGCAGCTCTTGAGTTGGAAGAGCTCAAAATCTCTACTGCTATAGGTATAATTCCTGCACTAATAATGGCCATTGCCCCATCTAGTCTTTCAGCAAGAGTAGCTAATACTGCTAGTGAATCTGCTATAAGTTCTTCCCTTTCAGAAGACTTCAACAGATTAACCAGCAAGAGGACTAAGTCAGTTGCCAGCATTCTCCAGTGGTTCTCAGGGTACATTAGGAGAGCTAAAATCGTGACTATTGCGTTCTTTTTTCCACGATCCGTCCCATCCCTGAGAAGGTCCATTAGACCTGGAATAGCACCTGGAATCCTCCCTATAATCTTTCGATACTCTTCAACTGAAGCAAGATAAAACAATGCACCGGCTGCATGCTGTCGTGCTTCTGTCTTTAGCCCCCTCTTCAAGACATCAACTATTAGCTCCAGTCCTCCATTTTCAACTACTATTTTCTTACTTTTTGAGTACTTTGAGAGATTCAGCAATGCTGCCATTGCATTCTCTTGTGCTCCTGAATTGTTTGAACAAAGCAGATTCAAGAGATGTGCGATTGCACCCGCTTCAACCAAACAAGACCTGTTAAAAATGCTTGTTTTGGCAAGAATACGAATTTCATAGGCAGATTTGTTCTGCTCTTCGTTTGTTCCAGCCGCAAGCCTGCCAACAAGAAAAGTGGCAAGCAGGGCCATGGCCTGCTCAGCTGCCAAACTACCAGCTTCGGCTGATGACCTGATTAAGTCGCGATTTTGCGTTTGGCCGCCTGATTCAGGAAATGGGATTCCATTGTCCTGGCAATATTGCTTAATAAGGCGCTTTAGGGCCTGATTTGGAACCAAATCCTTAGAGATTAGCTTCTCACCTGTATTGGGACACGTTTGGTTTCCAGACGTGAACCATTTGAGGATTGAAGATCGATCGTAAGTTTGCCCAGTGGATATTGTCACTGGATCAGACATAATTTCCAGGGTGATTGGGCACCTGAAATCATCAGGATTCAAATGCCTAATCATCTCTCCTCCAGATTGTTGTAAAACACTATTTCTTGGACCATCAACCTTCACATAAAGAGTGCATCTGCAGTAGATCATGAATGCCATTAGACTACTGAGAAATCCCACATCCCTTTTCTCAGCAGTGGAACATTCTGGCCTTATCTCACCTTCCAAGAACTTGACTTCTTTATTGCACTCATTCCAGCTTCTGATTCCCAAATGCTCAAGAACCCTTTTCAAATCACTGGATTCTGGAGCAATTCCACCTTCAAACTGGTCTATAATCTGAAGAGCCCTTCTCATGGCTATTCTATCATCTTTTTCAACTTCAAACTTTGCTTTCAGCGCTTGCTTTCTTACAAATTCCACCAATTCTTTAACTTCAACAGAAATATCCAATTCGGCAAAAGGCATAACGTCCAAAGCCACTGCAGTTGCTCTCATCAGCTCACGAAAATGAGTAGATACTCTTTCGGATTTCACCAGCATCCATAGTCTGGCATCATCTCTGGTACAGTCCTCCAACAGGAAACGAACCTTTTGGAAGATGAAATGGAGCTCAGACAAGCACAGAACCATGGAAACTTCAAATCTTGAAGTCCCATTTCGGATTTCTTCAAGAAAAATAACCAGAGTTTCGATCAAACGGATCGAGTTTCTTGCATTTTTCTTATTTGTGAAAAAGGTCCTTGATTTGTAGCCACAAATTGTGTGGCCAAGGTTGATCAGAGAAGTGAGAAGGCTGGAATAGGACACTGATTCACAGAGACGAATGGCCGGAAAATTCAAAATCCGGCGGGTGAATTCATTGGATTTATTTATCATTGAGCAACAACTATAAAAACTCAAAAGAAAAAAAGAAAAAAGAAGAAATTTTCAAGAATCTATACAACAAACAAAGAGATAAGTCTATGTACTAACTTCTTGAAATTTGAAACTTTTTTGTGTGGCAACTTGTGTCTTGTTCTAAACGCAGTTGGCTCTATATATATAGGTCGGCCGAAAACGTAGCTAGTTGAACGTGGCAACATGTGGTGCGTTGACCAAGATCTGAGGTTGTGAAATATGTCACGTGGCGTAAGCGATGTGGGGAGTGATGGGACTTTCAAGCAGGAGGTTTCCTGGAAATTCTATCTAGCTAATCAAATATTGACACGTAGTGTGAGTATTATAGCTCGTGGGGAGGTGCGTGAAGGTACGTACAGCCGACATGCATTGTTCAACATTATTAGTGATCGATATAATGTAAGATTCAAGGCAGTATATCATATTCATCTGTTTTTTAATTTCCTTTCCATTATTTTATCATCTACAAGAGTAAGAACTACATGAAATCAAGTTACTAAAATTTATATATATATATATATATGTAAGTCGACATGAATAAATTAGGCAAAACTTATATACCATAAGACTAGACATCTGCTATGAAAATACTGCATAATGAATTTTATAGGTATAACTACGAATTTTGCATAGCAAATGTGAATTTTTGAAATAACAAGCAACAAAAATGGTTAATTATCAACCGCTAGTCATGTTCATTACATGTGCAGTATATTACTTTCAAATTATCCAAAGAAGACTTATATATATGTATATATAAGAAAAGAATAATTATTAACTGCAGATTAAACGTAGCTAAAGTTAGCTACAATAACATTCGTTTCGATATTGGCTGGATCAATTTCATAACTTAAACTATAAATTTTTAGCATCAAATATGAATTGAATATAAATAATACCTTAATTCTTTGTAGTGCGAGAAATTGAAAGTTCTTGTTCGAATCAAATTCGTAATGTAATAAATGAATTGTATTTATCATGTAATTGGTGTGCAATTAAAGAAAATAATCAATTCATTAACTAATCAGTTAGGTTATGTCAAACTTAATTTCATTAAGACTTTTCTAATAACTTAAACCAGCCTCGATTTATTTCATCAAACTTAGAAATAAGTCTACTCCATATGATCTTCTAATCGAATGAAACAACAATGAATAAGGAGGAAGCCAATTGTAATCAAGCTTATAAATTAATGAAGATGGGTGGATTATTATTAATCTGATATTTAAATGGCGATTACACCTTGATCATCCTACCATGCCCACTAATTAATTGGGTTGGTTTAAATAGGGGGCATGTTTGTGGTGACAACGTGTGTATTTATTACAATTTTGGGACAGCACTTCAATCACATGTATTGTGCTGGACTAGTCTTCATGTCGTAGAAAAACCTGGACATGGAATTAATGAAACACGTGAACAATTATGAGATCGAGTCAAGAGAAAGAAGAAATATAGAAAAAGTATTGCAATATTATAATGATAATAATTATATGTTCTCTTGAAGTTAATTTGGGATATATCTCAAATAATGCAACATAAATCATATTGTTATAATATATTTTTACTTTTTTTGTGATCTTTTCCTCTGATAAAAAAAGGGTTGAATTAGATTCGACGTAAAATATTATTTAAAATTTTTGAAAAATTAGAGAAATAAAAATAATTATTAACTAGAAGAGAAGTGGTCTTTGTGGATGGGCCCACAATTCATGCTTTGTGCAAATTTAGTTTTGGGCTCAGGGAGAGTGGGCCGACATTTGCTTCATAGATACGGATAGAGTTGTCAACTGATAGGATTCAAATTAGATCATGCTGGATCAAAATCTGAATTTAAAAATAATATGCTAAATTTAAATTCAATTCAAGATTCATCGAATTTGTAGTTGGTATAATTATGTGCGAATCCAAATAAAAGTCGGACATCCATCAAATATCCAAAAAAATTCAAATTCGAATACTTAAAAAATCATCATATATTTATTATTTTTCTAAAAATTTAGTAGAATCCAAAATCAAAACAGTGATTCTTAAAAAAAATACATCACTTAAAAGTAATAATAGAATTTAACTTATTTATATTCATTTACCAAATCATTATATTTTAGATTTCATTGCTGATAATGATACTTATTTTACATTATAAATACATAGTTATATATGATTTTTAATCAATTAACTATAAACTCAAAGTTCTATAAAAAAGAAACTCATTCTAATCAAATGACTTCTTGCCATATCATGTTATTCGGCTCCTACTCATTATTCTTTTCACGTAATTTTTTGTTATAAAAATTGAAAAAAAAGTGATATAACTATAATGTAAATAATCTCGAAATCTAACAATTTATACGAAAAACACATGATTTCATATATTATACAGAAATTCATCACTTCCTTCATCCAAATATCTACTTTAACATTACTATAGGACTATATGTATATATATGTATAATATTAATTATATTCGGATTCGAATTATTAATGGATCGGATCGAGCCATATCCATATTTGCTCCATTTATTTTGCATTTCAAACTTTTATAATTGAATCATATCCATCAAATCTTTTATCAATTAAAGATCTTAAATAATTGGATCGAATTCGAATTAAAATCTACTCCATTGACAGCCATAGATACGGACCATGAGGTCATTTTATATTTTTAATACTTGGTTGAGGCCCAAGGCCCGATTAAAACCAGACTAAGTGCTGTTGCCTGTTTGGGGCCCAACCATCATACTTTTAATATCTAATTTGGGCTCAGAAAGGAGTGGGCCGACATTTGCTTGACAAATAAGGTCTTTCGACTGGTCGGTTAGGCCCAAGGCCCAATATCTCCCCCACCCCTTCTCTCCGACTCTCTGAATGCATGTTTATTTTACTTATATTAATTGTCTTATAATATGTCTTAAAAGTCATAAATTCATATTAAGAGTACTTTCTCAAAGTGAAGCAAAAGGAAAAGGCTAAAAAGAAGTGGGACATCATTTTGTTTGAACAGGCAGTACACAATACGAGTGATATATTTGAAGACATTGAGAGAGCCAATAGAAGCTTGGGACGAAAAAGCAGCTTGGACAAATCTTGCAAGAACAAGAACTTCTTGGACTTCTTCTCTTTCAAAGTGAAGAAAATGGATTGCACAATAGCATTTCGTCCAGGTGGACACGACATAGATTACAAGTAAGAGGCACAGAAAGAGAGTTCGTTTTGCGATTGTTGATCTAGTCACATCATTTTCTACTATGTTCTAGTTCTTTTTGGGGAAAAAGGTTTGGAATATAATAATTAAAAAAAAAAGTATGACTGGTTATATATTTAATATAATCCAATTCAAGATGGGACAGAACCTCATTGTAGAATGCAAAACCTATAGTTACTTCTTTTTGCACATTTTTTTGAAATTCTCTTATGTAGCTAGTTTAAGTGAACTACATAAATCTCTTTATTGATTTTATTTCATATTTCTAATTCGTATTTAGATCCCAACGTAATATATCTTTGCCCTGAGATAGGGAGATAAACAATACATAAGTTCACCATCCCATGTTTCCCACACTTTTTTTTTTTTTTTCTAATTTGGATAAGGAATGTCCCCAATTTGATTTAAATATTCACCCACAACTTCGAACACCCCCCAATAATTGAAATTGATGCAATCAAAATTGTTTCGACCCCAAATCGCTTCTACTAGAATCACATACTCATGTAACTGGGCTCTACGAACCCATGTTTCCCATACTTCTTCACGAATTGTAATAACATAATCTTCTTATTTATATTAAGGTAACTAATTGCAAATTTCCGAGTATAATTTTTAACTATTCCTAAATAATCTGGCTGGACCATAATATCTGCCATATGCATCCTTATAACTTTGTTAAAAATGATTCCTCATAATTTTCTGCCTGCCTTTCTTAACTAATACAAAGAATATTGTAATAAACACCTCAATAATGCAAAAGGAGATGGTTATTCTGCGGCGTACGAACCGCGTGTATTTGTGCATTATTGCATTCAATTATAGGGCAGAAAGGAAAACTATTCACTAGGGGTTAGTATCATATTGGCCCCGGTTTGGGCAGCGGTTGGCCGTCGCTCCCACAGTCTCATCAAATAACAGCTGTTAGAGAATCGACAAATGGAGACTGAAGTGATGAGCCAATAATGTCTTGAAGACCCTACGCGACTTGGATAGGGTCCTTTACTCAAAAATACTTGGTGACCTTCTGGAGTAGCCACTCACATCACAATCAACAGTTATAAAAATTATTACAATGTGTACAATTAAAAATTACAGTAATTATATTATTATTACATTATAGATACAACTAATAAAATTACCCTTTGGGTGATAACTGACGTGGAAGATTCATTCACCACTTTATGAGGATGTCATTTTAGTTGTCAAATTCAAATTTTTTGAATCTATTGTCTTAGTTAAAACTATTTAAATTTGGGAGTTAACCATTGTAGTTCAAGCAATTCTAACCTATCTTAAATCTAAAATATACTAGTCAAATAGGAAAATACTTTCCGACAATTCACTTTAGATATAATATCCAACGTCAACAACTATAATAATTATCAGTCAACGAAGATTAAAACTAACAATAGTTGTCGACTAATAATTAACTAGAAAGAAAGTCGGCAAAAGTATGATGAAATTCGAATTTGAGATCTCGACTAACTCGTCTCAATTGGGCACTTGGTGCTGCAATCTCAATTGCGGGGTTTGTCGATTATGTTAGAAAAGAAAAAGCATTGATTTGAGTCTGGATTGAATAAGATCACTTTCACAAAAAAATGAGACCATTTTTGACTAATATAAACGTTGGCCTACAGAGTCTATAAAGGATTTAATTTGTTGTTTCATGTGTTTATAGCCAAGGTCATACGTCCATGGCCCTTTGCCATGTCCAAGAAAGTTGACATTGAGATAGACCCTTACTACAGTTGTACTGTCCCCATCCAAGATCCAGTAAATGTAGTTCAAAACCTGGCCCCCATCAAGAAAAGTTGGAACAGCAGATTTTTCCAAACATGTCATACTCAAATGCACATGAATTTCGAACTACTGTGTAAGGATCTAACTTCACAGTTCAAGTGGGACTCTTGCAAGATACAGCCAGCTTGCAACAACTAAGCACAATTTTAAGGTTCTTTCCTACAAATAAATACCATAGAGTTCCTCAACATTTCCTTTATTCCAATCCTCTTGGATTATTGCAAGCATGGCAGTTTTCTACAAGAAGTTTTTCTTCTCAAGTCTCTTATTTTTCTGCAACATAGTCGATGTCGACTCACGTGGCCCTGTTTATACGCCTCCAGATGTTGAAAGATTAACAGATCGTTTCAGTCGATTATCTGTTAATCAAAGTTACAATGTGTTCTTCGGAGGCTCTAATGTTCATGTGACGAATAATGGGACCAATGCTGATCTAAGTTTAGACAAATCATCAGGTAAGCAGGACAAAACTAGTGCTTGTGTTGTTTACTTTTGTTGGACATACAATGTAAAGACGTCTTTTTCTTGGGTTCTTTGCAGGATCCGGATTGGTGTCAAAGAATAAATACAACTATGGATTTTTCAATGCTGCCTTAAAGCTGCCTGCTGGTTTTACATCAGGAATTGTGGTAGCATATTATGTAAGCCTTCTCCATCCAATGTTATGTTCAAAAGTATAGAGTATATGAACCCAAAAGCATATTATGTACATTGCGTTCATCTGTGCTCAAACTGTAACGTGTTTCCTATTTTCTGTTCTTTTCCACTATATTTCAGTTATCCAATGGGGATGTTTTCCCTCACAGCCATGATGAGATAGATATTGAACTACTTGGCCATGAGAAGAGAAGGGATTGGGTCCTGCAGACTAACATATATGGCAATGGAAGTGTAGGTACTGGAAGGGAAGAGAAGTTCTACCTTTGGTTTGATCCCACAGAAAGTTTTCACGACTACAGCGTACTATGGAACAATCATCACATAGTGTGAGCCTTCCAAGTTCTTGAACTTAATCCAAAACCTTGGACAAATTTATCTTCCTATAAAGTTTGGCTCTCTAAGGGCCCGTTTGGTTTCATTTTCGTGGGGCATTTTCATTTTCATTTAGGAATGAAAAATGGAAACTATCACTTTCTTACAACTTTCACCAGAAAAAGTACACATTTTCTTATGAAAACTCTTTCTAAACCTATCTATCATCCTATTATACATCAATCAAATTCAACTTTGATTTGACATAAAGTAACCACTATTATTTTTAAATAAATAAAATATACATATATTTTAAAAAATATTTTTTTTTAAATATAAAAAAATATAAATTAACTTACTTTTCAGTCCTATAAACTATTTAATCATTACTTTTCAACATTTCATGCAAATATATATCAATTTCTATTTCCATTTAATAATTAACTTTCCAACTTTTAGAAAAAGTTGAAAATGGAAATGGCCTTTGAAAATAAAACCAAACAAGATGTAAGTATGTAACATCCTAAATGAAAAAATGCAGGTTTTTGGTGGATAATATACCAGTGAGAGAACTAGTTCACAATACTGCAGTTGCCTCGGTTTATCCATCAAAGCCAATGTCAATTTATGCGACAATCTGGGATGGATCAAAATGGGCAACCCATGGAGGGAAATACCCTGTTAATTACAAATTTGCGCCGTTTGTGGTATCAATGAGAGGAATTGAAATGGAGGGCTGCATTTTGAATAAGAAAGATACGGCTCCTTCATGTTCAAGGAGCAGTCTTTCAAGCTTAGACCCTGTTGATGGAGAACAATTTGCCAAGTTATCGAGCCAACAGACAAAGGGATTGGAGTGGGCTAGGAGGAAGCACATGTTTTACTCGTATTGCCGAGATAAGTCCAGATATAAAGTTCTGCCCCCAGAATGCAATGCTAATTAATTGGTAGAATTTGTATTCTTTATTCTCTACTAAAATTTAGTCGATTATATACCAAGGGACAGCTTATTATGGTGGGGAAATCATGAACTCTATATGGAAGAAAATTATAGTTGAAAAATCCGGTGAATCAATTAGAAAATTATTGTATTAACATAAAGAAGCCAAGAGGATGATGATATATAGACTCACAATCATTTCTTTTGTTTCCATGGGATTGACAAAGATTTGGCACATGAAATAGAACACGTAAATCTTGGTCCAAAATATGTAGATAAACAATGGAATCTAACTCTACCTGCAAAATCCTGCAAAGATTCCAATTCCAGCCTCACTTATTAGTGCAGTCTTCCAGGATCTCACAACCATGCTGGATTTTTCAGAGGTGTAACAACGGCCTTAACCTGCAAGTAATTCTTCAGACTGTATTCTCCCTTTTCCCTTCCAATTCCACTCATTTTGTAACCACCGAATGGAATTGCTGCATCAAAGGTATCAAAACAATTTATCCATACTGTTCCGGCTCTCAATGCCCGCATCAAGGTATTAGCAGTGTCAAGGTTCTGAGTGAATACTCCTGCAGCAAGACCATACGGGCTGTTGTTTGCCCTCCGGATCACTTCACCAATTTCCCTGGAATTAGCAAATAAAAGTTAGTGGCTATTACAATGCCAAGATCCTATACATAGAGGATATGGGTAACATACTTAAACTTCAACACGCTCTGCACTGGGCCAAAGATTTCGTCCTTTGCAATCAGCATATCATCCTAAATTGCAATATATTGTTAAGGATGAGTTTAAAATGATCATGTCGCGAGCTAATACACCTGGTCTTGAGCAGTTGTGAGGTGTTGTACCTTGACATTAGAGAAAACAGTGGGTTGAATGTAGTAGCCCTTTGTGCCAAATCTATCACCTCCAGTTTCAAGAGTAGCTCCAGATTCCAGACCATATTGAATATACTTAAGGATCTTTTTAAATTGCTCTATGTCAATCTAATGTTCACAAAATCACCGTGTCAATTATGGACATGAGAGCGCAGCACCATGGATCTACTGTATATGATGGAATAATCATATTTTGCAGTAAAAATTAGTTTCTCATTTATACACAATTTTTTTACTTAGGTGGTGCAATACATATAGATACTGCATGAAGTAGCCTTTGTTACTCAACCATGCAGACTGAGAGCTTCACTCTGAAGCAGGAACCGAAGGAAGATCATGTGTCAAACACGAATCAAGCTAATAATGCTAAAAAAAGCAAGTGATCTCAATTTTACCTGAGGGCCTTGTTCCACGCCTGGCTTGAATGGATCACCAACAGCGCGTTCCATGGCACGTGCCTTTGCTTTTGCCACAAATTCATCATAAACCTTCTCATGTACAAATGTCCTAGAACCAGCACAGCAGCATTGTCCCTGCAGACGTTCCAAACCACATTGAAGATATTCCGCTAATCAATCCAGGTAAGTCGTGAAGGATAAGAAAAGGAGATACCTGGTTGAAAAACAGAGCAAAGTGCGCTAGCTCAACAGCTTTGTCCACGTCTGCATCCTCACAGACAATAAAAGGCGATTTCCCCCCAAGTTCCAGAGTAACTGGCTTCAGATTGCTTTTGGCAGCCAACTCAAGAACAATTTTGCCAGTCTCTGTTGAACCAGTGAAAGCAATCTGCAAAAAGTAGATTAGACAACAACAAAATTTACAGAAACAAGTTGTTTGCATTATAATCATTATTTCATGGATGTTAAAACATGCAAGTGCACTATATAAGACAAATGATTCGCTAAAATAAACTTGGTAAAGGAATAAGTTTTCAGGAAGTTGCAGTTGCAAATTTGTTTTAGTTCTTTCTTAATGAAAAATAGCTACCAAATTACAGGCATGATTATTGACAGGCATACCAGATTAGCGGCACCAATATTATAAGGGACTGATGCCAAAAAATTGGAACCACATGTAAACAATTAATTTGGTATAAATCGGAAACATTATCCTAAGTTTGGAAAGAGTTAGAAATCTTAACCATGGTACACGAGTCATTTGGAAAATCCATTATATCATTTTCCGTCAAACTCGTGAGTAGGGTAAGAACCTTAGCCTCGTGTTACCTTGTCCACATCCATATGGCTGCAAAGAGCAGCACCTGCTGTTGGACCAAATCCAGAAACAATATTTAGAACACCATCAGGGAGGCCAGCCTGTCAGATACAATACATATATCAACTGTCAAATGACATTTATGTATGGTATTAGCATCAAAGGTTTGAAAAAAGAAAAGGTCAATACTAGAGAAACATTCAAATCTAATTTCAAACCAACATTGTATAACCTGAGCTACTCCAGGTGACAACTACACTAAAAAAGAATGAAAAGCTTGTCCATAGTGCAGCATTACCTCATGGAATAGCTTTGCTACAAGAAGTGCAGACAATGGTGTCTGCTCTGCTGTTTTGAGGACAATGGTGTTGCCACATGCCAGTGCAGGCCCAACTTTCCAAGCAAACATGAGTAGAGGAAAGTTCCATGGTATAATCTGGCCAGCTACACCAATTGGCTCATGCAAAGTTTGAACATGATGAGGCCCATCAGCTGGAACAGTGAGTCCATGAATCTTATCGGCCCAGCCTACAGATTTATGAAAGGAAAAGATGAAAATAGTGAGTGATGTAGAAACACAAATTGCAGAATAAGTTCTCCTTCAGTTATTTATGTTTTGTCAGCCGTCTGAAGACCTACCACCATAGTAACGAAATAGCCGAGCAAGCATTGGTATTTCTATTTGAGCCGACTGTTCATATGGCTTGCCATTATCCCAAGTCTCAAGTGCAGCAATTTCATCATTATGCTTTTCAACCAAATCAGCACAGCGAAACATTATCTTAGATCTCTCCTGCAGATATTAAAGAAAATTAATTAGCGCTATGTGAAGTAAAGCATCAAAGAAGGAGATAAATCAAAGTAAGATACGAATGGTTACATAAGCAGTCATTTTAGGCCACGGCCCCTCATCAAATGCCTTTCTGGCAGAAGCTACTGCTCGATTGACATCTTCTTTATCACCTTCAGCAACATGTGCAATTACCTCCCCAGTCCTGGGGTCCAAAGTTGGGAAAGTTTTCCCTGATTCAGGCAGCTTGACAAGTCAGCTCAGACGATCAAAAAAAGGATATCCAAGATTCGGAGTATACTGTGTTAATAGATTACAGACATCTTGCTGAAAATGAATTTCCAGTAACAGTTCCCTTCTCCACATGCAGGAAACATAACAGAAATCCCACCTGATGCTGCATCAACAAATTGGCCATTGATGAGAAGCTTATCATATTCCACAATAATAGGTGGCTTGATTGGATCCGCAAGAGCTGCAGTCGTGCTGTAACGATGAGTTCCTCTGCCCAGATAAGATTGTTTTCCTGAACAAATTGATCTTTGTTAGCTATCCATTCTTTATAAAAAATAAAGGAAAAAAAAAAACTGAAAGCAAAAAAGGAGGTGTTCATGACATCCAAAATTCAGAAGGATCAGAAAAAACTTGTGCCGTTCATTTAATTGTTTAATTGTTCAGTGTCATATTCATAGTTAGCTTGTGGAGCCCTCTAAAGATTCATTTTCATCGACACCAGTAAACATAATACTGAAAATCCACAACGTAATACATCATACATGTAATCTTTCTTATATTGTATGTTCATAGTGCTTAGAGAGATTATAGTATCATATGATGCTTCGAGAAACTTAAACAGATCACGTCCACACCACATTCCGATTTGTCAAAAAAATATCGAATTTGGATGAGGATCTACCACAAATATGTAGTCAATACATTCAAACATGTCATCTTGCGTTATGTAGTTTGTTTCATCATGTAAAGATGAAAAAAAATTCTTGATCAACTAGTATTCTTCATGGATTTAAACTTTTTGTGTGAGCTACATATCAAATTACACCAAGATCACTCGATTCTAAGGCCACCAGAGAGCTAATAGAATCGATCAATAACAGAGGCCAGAAGATCACCAAAACTTTCAGATCAAACACTTTCCTCGACCTAATTAAATGCATCCAGGAGCGAAATTCAGATATCTGAAACCAGAAGATTCATGAACAAGAAAATATTCCAAAAGAATGATCCCATGCATTACAAAAACATACATACTTACCTGCGCGAGAAAGCGAAGCGAGCGAACGAGAAACAATAGACGAAATTCTGCGAGCCGCCATTGACGATATGAGAACAGAGGAAATGATAATGATGATAAAAAAGTATGACTTGCTATTGTACAGTATTTCTACTATTTATAGGCAGAGATCCGTGAGCAAATGATGGCGTAGGCATTCAATCAAAATGTCAGAAGATTCCCACTTCTGAAGTACACATAAAGATGTGAATATACGTATCACACTTTATCTAAAGAGAGAGAGAGATTGCATGAATAACCAAACAAGGTAGATATATTAATTTCGACATTTTTAATTAATATGCTTTAACAATAATTTGTAAATAAATCAAGCAAAAATAGCAATTATATCAAGAATATTTACTTTCCTTTTCCTTTCAACTTTTAAAATTCTATATACATAAATTTCCTTTTTGGTCAATGTGTAAGTAACCAAAATCTTAACCCCCGTTTGGATTTATTTTCATTTTCATTTCTAATTTTCAATTTTTCTAAATTAGTGAAAATTAATTATGTGATATGAAATGAAAATAAAAATGTGTTTCGATGAAATATTTGGTAATATAATTATTATATTGGAAAAGTAATAATTATATTGATTATAATAGGTTGTAAATTGAGAAAAATAGAAATAATAGAATAGAAAGAAAAAAAAGACATATATGTTATTGAAAAATGTATTTTAACAATAAAAATGATGTTAGGCGTAAATGTGTAAAAAGTAATGAATTTTATTTCTGAAATAGTAGAATTTATAAAAATGGGGTTTGAAAATAAATCCTGACAACCCTTAGAATCACTCTTTGTAAAACAATTAGAAACATCAATATAACAAAATATTAAATTAGAATTAATTAAAGCACGTTCGATTTTAATCAATTAGTTCAATTCTTACCCTTAATTAAAGTCAAATAAATTTGTTCAGTGGTATCAAGTCTCCCCTATCATGTGGGAGGTTTTGCACTCGACCCAAATGGGCGTCTGTGTGTATATCTTTTGTGTGCTCTTTAGTTGTGGTCTTGTGGAGTTTGTACTTCTATATTCTTTAATTTGATATTTACATTCTATTGATTTGTTAAGATAATTGAATTTATAAAGTTGTTGAAAAGGATATTTTTTTAATAAAATAAAATAAATTTAATCTAATTAATTATTTGCAAATTCTTCTCGATATTTTAATGACTGGTATTAATACATCAAAAGGCATCTTAGAGGGGGACCAAATAAAAAACAGCCGTTCATTAAGGGAAATGTGAGACAATGAATGAAGCTAGCAAGGGATATAAAGCCACTTGCCTCGCTCTAGTGAGCATTTACTTTATTAAAAATTAATGAATGTTAATTACTTTTAATTAATATGCTATGGTCCATTCATTAATTAATTAAAATTGAATTATATTTAATCAATATTAAACTATTTATTCTTTTGAAATTTTAATTATTTAAATTAATTATAAATTTTTCTTGTATATCTTAGATCTTAGGCCTCCTATATATATTTTTTTGTATATCTTAGACCGTAAAATGGAAAATGTAAAGCTTACTCTCTTTTAACATTTTAAATTTAAAAAAACAAAGTAAGACCTTTAATTTAAAAGTCTCACGCGAAAAAGTATAAAACTTTTATTGCGAGGCTTTATTATCTAAAGCTATAATAAGTAATTAATTGATTTATAATAAATCAAAAAATATAAATTTAATTGTTATTACTTTTAACTATCCTAAATTTTCTCTATCATTTTAAATTTTATTGTTTTCCTTATTTAACACTAATTACTTCCTTATTTACCAATACTAATTACGAATAACTACTCTCTTTTTTAAAATTGATCACTACATGATGTTTCAATGTTAATCACTAAATAATGTCCCAGTATTAATCCTTGAATAATATTAACTTCAAATCAAGATTTCATTTCTTAGCCCTTTTTTTTTCTTTTGCTCCAACTAAAAAAAGTTTTTCAAATTTGAAACAAATAAAATCTTACTCCAAATCGATAGCATCCCGTACCTATACGATCAATTAAAAATGAAATGTTGTAAAAAAAAATAATAATAAAATATAAGTAATAATTTTGTATATAAAAAATCTAAAAAAATAAAATTTAAATAATAATATTTTATATGAATTTTTTTTCCTATAATATACAAAATGCTATTAGGAATGTTTCATTTTTACATTTTATTTTAGGCCTTCAATTTTATTGAGACGGCCTAAATAGACCGCAACCGAGACATATACTTTTCAACGTGGCATTGGGGATGTACCGTGTACGTTTGGCTCTTGTTTGCCTGTCCGGCAATCAATCGTCAATTTCGACAAAACTGGTAGACCGGATCACCGGAGGTTCAGCCTCTTACGCAGTGGAACCCAAATTTAGGAGTTCTAGTTCGGAACGAGTGCGCATGTTGCTTGTTCTAATGTGGTGGGCGGAAATTCCCAAATTTTGGAACTCTGACCAATTTGATTGTGATTCGGCTACGTGGAACTCCGAATATCGAATTCGATACACTAGAATGGGTTGAATTTGGCAAGTCTTTGACTTTTTTTTTTTCTCCTCCTTTTTTCAAAAGGAAATTTTTATTGATTTCTCAACTATTTCTATGGGATTCTAACTTGTAATCAATCAATTTGCATTCGGAAAAGTTTACCATCGAACTATCCAGTTATTTCATGTTGAGTTGGGGAGCTTTTATTTTATTTTTTTAAATACACACGTACTTAAAATTTGTTAGAGTTCAAACTTCGGATTATGTTACGTATAAAGGTGTGAAGACAATACCACTGGATCAATTAACTATGCAGTGAGTTGGATTGTTGAATTAGAGTGGGTTGATGAGTAGGAAGTTTTAGAGAAACTGCTTATATTATGAGATCAATTTGATTTACTTCGTTCAAGTTAGATAAACTAGCAAATCATAGAGTTGAATTAGAATGAGTTGATGAATATTGAATAGGCAAGTTTTATGAACTGCTCTTTTTTGTCTTTATTAATTTGCATACGTACATTAAGGATTCAAATCTTAAACTTTATACTTACATGTGTAAGAACGATGCATTGGGACAATTGACCGCTCAACTATCAGCCATGCCTTTACTAAATTAAACAATTCTCACCATTCCAGAGAAAATTTGGAGTTGAGCCTACGCTAGCTAACAATGGGAAATGCCTTCCTCTTTTTTGTTGATTTATGTAAAGTAGTCGTATTCGATGAATGACAGTGATTGGGGCCTGAATGAGAAGGTGAAAAAAGTTATCAAGGGCTGGAGGTTAGCATTTAGAAGTCAAGTGGGCTTTTCTCACACCAGAAGGGGTGCTTTCTTACGCATACATAACAAACTCTTATTTTGATCTACCTAAGCTTGTATAAGATATGAGAACTTGTTTGTATTATTAGGTCAACTTGATCTAATCCTGCTAAGTCAAGAAAAGTAAGGAAAAACGGAAATTTGATCAAACACTTTTAAGTAACTCAAAATTAGGGATGGCAAAATAATCCCCAATCTTGAGGATCCTTGAATTCATGGAATTTTTTCCCACAAGAATGGGGAAAAAATCCCCCCTAAAACTAGTTCGAGGACGGGAATCATACTCCCTGCCCCCACAAAGTCCCCGTCCCCATTAAAATACCTTTAATATTATGTGTGTGTGTGAATTATTTTTTATACTTTTTAGTAATTTCATATAATTTATAAAAATTTATTAGCAAAAAATTTCATATTAATTTAGACCTTATTTTTATTCTTAAATTTTTATTTCTAAATTTATTTCCTCCCTCCTAAATTTTAAACCTTAATTTATACTAATTTGGCCATTTCCCATTTCTAGGGATCCACGCGGGGATTTGCAGGGGTTCGGGAAATAGGGACAGGTACAAAAAAAATTTCGTGACGAGAATCGAAAATGGGGACGGGGGAACAAGCAGGGCTCAAGGACGGGGGCGGGGGATTAACTCCCCGCCCTACTCAAAATAGGTGAAAGCCCACAATGAATTTTGTCTTAATTTGATCAAAATGAGAATGCTGATTTAGGCAAGGAAAGCAAGTGACATAAGGATTTTGTAGGTTAATTCCTAGTAGAAAATTGAATTTGATGATGAAACATAATCAAGGGGCTAATAGTAATTTACCCCCTTAAAAAATAAATATACAAAATATTTTTTCATATTTTAAAAAATCATGCACATCGCCTTCCCCTTCTCATTTACTGCTTATTGAATATAATTTTAATAAGAAAAGACTAATTTATTCTTAATTATTTAATATATTTTCAGTTCAATTTAAATGATCTTTTTATTATCATTTTTTTCCTTTTCTTTTTATTTCTCATTTCTCTCTTCCTCAATTATTTCATATATTTCTCATTTTATACATATAAATAAATTTATCATTATTTCTCATTTCTCAGTATTTCATATATCCTCATTTTATACATATATAAATTTATTTATAAAATTAAAAT
>JACGDI010000734.1:1314472-1337340 GCA_014898725.1 Jacaranda copaia
CCAACTTCCTCAAGAGTACTCGTTGTCTATTTTGGAAATTATAAAGAACTTTTTTATATATATATTTTTTCATAATAGAGTATTTTGCCCATTTTACATATGAGAACGGGTCAGTTGCAATTTACACCAGAATCAAGGTAGGTTGATTATTTACCCGCAAATTTCTTGTTCTCTTTTCAACAAATCCAACTCAACTTTAATTTATGCATTAAAAATTTTCATTAAAAAAATAGCAAATTTCTAATACTTTTTCTTCGGAAAGCAACTTGGAGGAGGGGCGTACCAACTGGGTACGCACCCCGCATCGAATACAGCCAAAGTTGGAGGAGGGAAACTTGCACTGAAGTTTGATTGACACTAATTAGGTACGAATCGCCCATCGTAGGCCAGTGCTGTCTTATCTATAATTGGACACTTTACTATGGCGACAAGAAAAGTCCAATCATGGAAAAATAAATTCTAAGTATCGCTTATAAATTATAGTACTTTTGTTTCCACATGATAACTCTAATTGAACTTGACATGAAATTTTAAATGTGAATTAAACAAACATTTTTTTTTTATATTATTATGGTATCTTAATTTTAAAATGTAAAATTTTAATTTTAGTATACATCAGAATGAATAAAATTCCTGAATTTGGGACTCAATATACAATCTTGGTTGAATGGAACATTTAGTGATATTGTTGATCAATCAACTTCGCTATTTCTTACAAACAATTGGACTCAAAATCATATTATTATTTATTTTTAGAGAATATTATAGATGACTAAAACTATCCTTGCAATAAGTCTATAAAATTCAATTATCAAATTAAAAAAATTATTCTTACAACAAATCAATATAATCCAATTATCAAATTAAAAAAAATAAAAATACAAACTCCACATCCAAACACACGCATAAAGAACACAAAGGAACCCATTCAGATTCGAACTCAAATTAGATTATTCCTATTAAGGCTTGGTACAATTTGGAAAGCTCTTGCAAAGAAAGATTGCAGAAAACAAAAAATTTTCTCACAAAAATATCTTCCTTAAATGATGGTATCTGCTTTATTCACTCAACCTTTTTCCTTCCTTCTTCCATTTCAATTTCCTAGTCACATTTCAAGATCCATACATAGCATTGTACACTCATGCATATATGCATTCCAAATTTGTAGATTTCATAAACTTCTACTTGGAGATCTACTCAGCAACACTCATTAAAGCACAAGTAGGGTCCCAGAGGCAATCACTTGATAAATGGGATTCCGGAAGAAGTCTTTCTGGCATACTCCTCATACTTTGAACCAAAAAACTGCCTCAAGAAGAACTCCTCATATGGTATTCTTTGCTGGAAAAAACGCCATACAACTACAGCGAATGCAAGTGTTGATAACGGATTACAGAGCATTATTTGAGTACCAACTGACCAGATGAGGAAGCCAAAGTAACTTGGGTGCCTGACATACTTATAGACTCCATGTGTCACCAATACATGGTGCTGGTCATAATATCTCCTTAAGAGATGAGTGAAGGACCTGCCGGCAGTTATTATAGCCAGTTTTCGTATGAATTCACCAATAATAACCATGGCAAGGCCCATGTTGCTAACTGACCAGTGTTCCTTCATCCCTGGGAAGAAATATATTTCAGCCATATACTCTATCAAGGAACAGACCATCGCCAGAGAAAAGCCTCTGCTGATTAAAAGAGACTTCAGAGTTACTTTGTTTTTCCCATGAATGGCAATTGCCAGAAAATATTCAGAACAATGGAAGAAGATTATAGCAGAGAACATTTGCAACAGCTGTCTGCATGCTGTGAAGCTTAAGATCTCTGTCATTTTTCCGAAAATTTACCCAATGACATGTCTTGGTTAAAATAAACAAATCTAAGTCACCAAGTCATATCGTGGAAACTATAAATTGTCATGATGGATTTTACTTCAAACCTGAAGTAATTGTAGAGAAGCAAGAAATTAGTGATGAAAGCTGGGCACCATTTCACTACAAAGATGCATCATTAATAACACAATTTAGAAACAGCAATTGTCAGCAAACAGTTTAAACATTCATCTCTATCTCTATAAACAAGCCTAAATGTCTATTTGAAAGGCCTTCACCACAGTATAAAAGCACCTTAAGACACAAAACTGTTCCAATTTGCAATAACACCATAAAAATTTTTTGCCTTCTCGAAACTAAAGTACTATCAATCTTTTATAACAAAGCTGTGCACCACCTGCTATGAACCAACTCACTATAGCTACTTTTTGTGAAATCCGGTTTTCTAATTTACCTTTCCGAAACCCCTAATCAACCAGAACTTGAAAAGTCATATATTTGATAGCTGAACCAATTCTAGTTCAGAGTAGCCCTGCCCCAGATGCACTATGCATCAATTGTTTCAATCATTTTTTCTGTGTCTGCTTAATATTTTCAACATGACTGTTATTCTTTCATGAAAAATATTAACCATTAATACAAACGATTATATCTTATCAATTTAGCTACACCTTTTTTCGCTCGAGCATAGCTCAAAAGAAGTACCTTTCTTGCTACTCCAAAGTGTGTATTTATCAGCATCAGAGTTAGTTCGTCTTATTGGTGCATCTAATTTTTGCTCGTCAATTATAAGCTTGTGCATTTATTTATCTTAGAAACATACAATACTTTTCTCTCTGCTACCATGATTTATCACTGTATAAGCACAAATTTAGGCACAAGAAGCAGGGAATGGAGTAGAATTTCTCTTACAATGGCATTACTATTACACAACTCCATTTGAAAGTGTGATACAATGAGCAAAAGCGATAAAATATTATGGATTTTGAATTACAAACTGGGCGCAATTTCACCCAAATCAAAAACCAGTAATATACGATTGCGCGTACTCGAACACATCCATAACCCTAATCGAATTTTCAGACACGGGCACAGCCAATGACGCTTAAAGAATTAAACACGAATCTAACTAGGTTGGGCAGATTATAACGTCCCAAAAACTACGATTCCTATAATTTTAAAATTACCTGATGCGTTGATGGCAGAGGAACGGAGTCGATGGCATAAAGTACGCTAAACAGATCCACGCCGCGGTAGCGGGGGCTGCCGCCGTTGAGGCGGTGATTGGGATTCAATCTACGCCGGCGAATTGACGACGTTGTAACGAGTGCTTTTTTTATGTCAGTCGAGTGCTGTACGCGGCACTTCAATCAGTTGATCTCTATACAAAACTTACTTAGCCTCCGTTTGGATTTATTTTCATTTTCCATTTCCAATTTCCAATATTTTTAAATTAATTGAAATTAGTTATGTGATATAATATGAAAATAAAAATATGCTCGGATAAAATATTTAAAAATATAATAATTATATTAATTTTAATAAATTGTAGGTAGAAAGAGATAAAAATAATGGAATAAAGAAATAATATATATAGATTATTAGAATAAGATATATAGGTTATTGAAAAATGTGTTTTGAAAATTAAAATAAAATTAATATTGGATGAAAATGTGTAAAAAGTGATTTGAAATAGTAGAATTTATGAAAATGGGATTTGAAAATAAATCCAAAAGAGCCATTAGCAACCGTTTGGTTTTAATTTCAAAGTCCATTTTTATTTTCTCCTCAAAATAAAAATAAAAAGTTATTAATTTTTTTCTTATTTTTATAGATATTTTCATTTTTAGAATTTTTTTAAATACACTATTACACTTTTTTATTTTTTCTACTCATATTTGTCTGACTTTTAGTACAAAAATACTATATTTTTCAAATACAACTTATTTTTAACCCCACATGACCATTACAAATTAATCAAAACCTCTAAATAATATTTTATTTTTAAAAATATATTTATAACTAACTTTTCGTTATTTTCTTTCATCAAAAAATGAAAATGCCCTCAAATTCCTTCATTTTTCTAACTTCAAAAGAAATGGAAATTTACTTAAAAAAATTTCATTGTGAATTGAAATTAAATATCTAAAATTGGTGATTATTTATTTTTCTATTTTACCATAATAAAAGTGAAATTGTTTTTGGAGCACACTAAATAAAATTCAAATTAAGCAACAAACAACAAATAAAAATGATGTTGGTATGACTACGAGTACCTTACTAGAATCTTGATTGGATGGGCAATAGTTTGAAGATGTTGAATTTACCCTATATTCAATGCAATACTTGCTTTCTTAATCTAGCAAACTTTGATAATCCCTATCCTAGTTCTCTCTTTAATTTCCAAAATAATTTTAAAAAAATTCAAATTTAGAATAAAAAATTGACCGACTATATTGAATAGTTAGAGAATAAATTATCAATTATAGTACTTACTATAATAAAAAATGATTATTATTACACTTGACATAATTTAAGAAAAAAAAAATTAAAGTGTGAATAGCTCTACTTATAAATAAAAAATAATAGTTTAACTTATGGTAATCTTTCTCTAGACCCTCGATCTCAAAGTAATCTTGTACTTCAAAAGAGAAATATTCAATATAAATATTTTTTTTATATAATTATTCAAAATGGACAAAATAAGTACTTCAAGAACAATTGAGGAGTTGATAATTATAAATATTTAAAATTAATAAGTGGTTCGTTTAAAAAGTTATCTCAAATTAATCATATTTGCATAATGTAAACTTGCTCAAGGGATAATTGGAAATAACTATTTTGTTTTCATAATTAATGTAGATAAATACTTGACATTTTAAAAGTTATTTTGGAAGTTAATACGCAAGAAGCAGTCAATCTTATTAATGGCCATGAGAATTTTTTTTCTTTTATAAGACTTATCGTTGATGATTATAAACTTTTAAAAAAAGGTGTTGCTCATCTTCATACTATTTTTGTTAACTGATTTGCAAACTTTATAGCTCATACTATAAGTTGAGCTTCGAGTATTGTATCTAGTCGTGGGGTTTGGATTGATTGTCCTTCCCTTTTTATTGTTGAAGCTATCAGGAGAGACCTCTTGTGAATAAATTTCTTTTAATTCAAAAATAAATAAATAAATAATTGACATTTTCCCAAATATGTAGAGGTAGGTTAGTTAATTTTGAAAAGTGTAGGGGTCAAAATGAAAATTCATCTCTCAAGAAGAAAGTGTTTAAAATGAAAATAACCCTTTTGCAAGGTAAAGCGTGGTTACAGGCAGGATTTGCCAATTGGCATAAAAATTTTGTTCCCATTTCAAAAGTAGGAAAATTACAGTGTAGCTCGTTGCTAACATCACTTCCTCGTTCTTTCTTGAGCTCGCGATTCGCAAAAACCAGGTATTATTTCCTTGTTCCTCTCAAATTCCTTTTTTTTTTGATGGAGTTTTTAGTTTTACTGATCGTTTTGTTCGATTATTTTGCGTTGACTGATCAAGAAACTCTGTGAAGACTAATTCATTTGAAAATATGCATAAAGATGCAACTTTTATGTCTTTTTTCAAGTGTGGGACTGTGTATATATACTTGTATGAATATAGATGCAAGTATATTTGAATGTATGTTATATATACGCTCTGTAAGACTAATTAAAAGAAACCCCATTAGTTGACAGACAATGGTTTATGGAAATTTCTTTAATTTTTTGGGAATTTTTGAGTAAGAGAAATCTTTGTTTTGAGGTTGTACTAATCTTCTCATTGATTAGAATTAATGGGCATTCTCTGTTTTATTATATTTTTAAGTATCTGAGCTCCATTCATGAAGGGTCTATTCCATCAGTCCTACTGTGGGGGAAAATGAAAAGGAAAGAAGTGGAAAAAGAAAGTGGAAAAGAAAAGGGGGATGGCAGAAGTTTTTAGGTTTTTTTTTTTTTTTTATTAATTTGCTTTTCCCTTTTCCTGTGGGTTTTGATTAGGATTAGGGTTACGATTGATGGAGGACTTAATTAGGTATAAGAGTTCTTGATATTGATAACTTGATGGTATGTCTGGATCAAGGTATTTTGCAAGGAAAACGCAAATGTAGAAAAGTTAAAGCATAAAATTACGTCTTTTGAAGTGTGAAAGGCATAGGTTAGATGTGCACACGCACACATTGCCTCCGATGATGATGAAAACAATAAAAATAGGATTGATTTTTAGTTACCTATAAGTTTTTTTCATTGTTTTTCACATTTGTACGCTGTTGGATTTATAGTTAGGTTAGAGTTATTAATGTATTTTAAACTTTTATAGGGTCAATAATATAGCAAATTGATTATTACTTCTCCTTTTTTTTTCCCTCACAGTTGGGTTAGGTTCGTTTCGTTGTTAATGGCTTCTCCATTTTCTTCTCTAGCAATTAAACTTGAGTACTTGGTTGAAATCCTTGGCCCTTCTGTAAAGCAAACTTTCCAGTTGTTCTACTTAATTGTTTGAAACTCAATGGATGCATAAATAATGCTCCATAGGTTGTGCTGATTCTACTTAGCTTCATTAGAAGGCATAAGTTGAAAAATATTTTCCACTAAAAAGTCAAGTTTTTCAATATATGTGAACAATTTTCTTTCAGGAAGCCAAGATAGATAAATACGGTTTTCTATTTGGATTTGGTTTCATTCCTAAGGAAGTAATGGTTGTGATGCTTCGAAGAAGATCACAGAACCAAGTAAGTCATAGTTTTAAAGTTGATTCCATTAACATCCCCCCTGCCCACCAAAAGAAGGAAATACTGCAAAAGGCTGCCGCTAATTTGCTCAGATAGTATGAGGGAAACTCTGAAAGATCCCCACATTCTTCCACTATCTTCAACACGGGATATTGGTAATCTGCTGTTTGCTAGCTTAAAGCAATATGCATGGAGAGACAATTAGTCCTAGTCAAGGTGTATGCTGCACAGTTATGTGATAAAATTGCTAGCTTCACATGAATAAGGGTGCTCAGTTTTCTTATTGAAATGGATTCTCTTTGTTCCCCTTCCTCCTCTATCTCTATTACAATTTTGGTTATCCCATACAACGCATACGTGGTTAAAGCAAGCTTTCTTTTGTTGTTATCAGGTTAACCTGGTTTCAGCCTTCTTCCACTTATATTTGAAGTGTTTATGGAGAAAAAGAGTAGCAATCAAGCAACTGGATTAATTGAAGGTTTGGGCAGTTTTCTGCGCAGATGTATATGTTCAGTTCTTTCTGTTGGTCCTATACCAAGGCATGTTGCGTTTATCATGGATGGAAATCGAAGATATGCCAAGAAGCAAAATTTAGAAGAAGGAGCAGGCCATAGGGTTGGATTTTTAGCTCTTATGAACATGTTAAAATACTGTTATGAGTTGGATGTGAAGTACGTTACTATTTATGCTTTTAGCATCGAAAATTTCAAAAGACGACCAGAAGAAGTTCAATCCACTTTGCAGCTGATACAAGAAAAGATCGAAGGGTTAATTGAGGAAGAGAGTATAGTAAATCGTTATGGAGTGAGAGTATATTTTATCGGAAACCTTAATCTTTTGAGCAAATCCATCAAGTCAGCAGCTGAAAGAGCTATGAGAGCAACAGCACAAAACTCAAAAGCTGTGCTTTTGATATGCATGGCCTACACAGCAACAGATGAGATAGTGCATGCCATTGAAGAAATTTGCAAAGAGAAAACGGACGAATTTAGAGTTCTGGACGCGAGTGGTGCCGGATATGGCTTGATTGATAGGGACGGGCCGCTTATTGATGTGGCAAATGTTGAGAAAAATATGTATATGGCCGTTGCACCTGATCCTGATATTATAATCCGCACTTCTGGTGAGACTCGTTTGAGCAATTTCCTTTTGTGGCAGAGTGCATATTCCCTTCTGTATTCACCCAGGGTGCTTTGGCCAGACATTGGTTTTTGGCATTTGGTTCAGGCAATTTTAGAGTTCCAGAGGACTTTTGCTTATTTGGAAAAGAAACGGAAGCTAATCTAGATTCCCAGACCTGTTGCGGGCTTGTTTTGGTGTTTTTCAACTGCAACGTTGCGTTCTTATGGCTTTCTCTTTGCAACGGATGCATTGTGGTTCTGGACTTCTGTCCCAAAGTCGGAATTTAAATCTGTCGATGGGTAGGGTATTATCTCATTCATTTGCTCTTCAGATGAAGAGAAACTACACATCAAACATCCTAGAGATGGAGTACATCTTGTAAGTGAGAAAACTTGTATGGCTTCATGCTGTTTAGTCTAATGTGTAACCTTTTTTCAGTGATGTTGGTGGTTGATTCTGTGTTGTGAGTGTTAGTTATTCATTCTACCTATGTTTTTTATTGACATCCACTGATAGTAAGGACAGCAATTCCTCTATTTTGAAACCTTGGATGCGCCGAATAAAGCATCATTTCATAAGAAAGTTAGGACAATAATTGAGTCAGAAAGGAAAAAGAAAAAGGTAATTACTAGGAAGCATCATCTGTGGATAAAGCCAAAAAAGTTGATGCCTTGTTTGGGGAATTTCTTAAGGGGTCAGATTTAAGCATAGTCAAAAGGGATGAATGGATGGTATGTGCTGTGGAGAGTAAGAATAAAGAGTTGATCATCACTTAGACCCAAGACCTCCCTCAACCATTGAAATTTTGATGTCTATGGATTTTTTCTCCTTTTTCTTTTCTCCTAAATCTTTGGATGCTATTTTCACTTTTAGTATATTTTTAATACCAATTTGATATACAATTATGATAAATGGCGGAAAATTCCCGTTGAAATCGAATTTGATTGAACTAATTCAATTACATGACAAGTAAAACTAAATAGTCATATATCTGGTACAATTTATGTAAAATAATCAATCACAAACTAATTAAATTTTATAAAAATTTTAACATGTGACGTACTATTTAAACATGCACAAGCACTAATTTCGCACGAGTGCTGTCATAATTTCTTTTCTTCCAGAACAATCAAGGTTGTAATTAATACTCATTAATTAACTCCGATCATCATTCTCGTTATAGCCAACGTTATCTCATCATGACAATCATATTCTTTTTTCATATTCAAATTATTACAACTTTCGTATAGTTGTATCAGTGATTATGAAAGAGTTATGCTTAAATATATAAATGACTAATGATTGTCTCATTAATTATGATCTTGAGTTGACAAGAAGCACAACCCCTCATAAAAACTAGGGAGATTCTATGATTAATCTTATCATTATTATGAAAAATATAAGAACATAAACACATAGTAATAAATAAATAACAGTGAAGATATTCGGTAAGGGTCCCAAATTTTATCTAAATTGCATATCAACCCCAAAACTTCCCATTAAAAAAAACCCTAATCAACAGCAATCATAATCTCCTTGGAATATGCGTTTCTCAATCCCAATTCTATCCAATCCCTAAGCATTATATGTATTTGCCTCCAACAACAACAATGGCGCAATCATTATTTTTCTCATCTTTAGTTGTAATAACAATAATAATAATAAAAAAAAGAAACATTATATTGACTATTTTTTAATAAATTGTTTAGTTTGGAGCTAAATTTTCATATTAAATTTTTGGTAAGCTTCAGATTGTTAGAATTTCAAATTTATATATGTATTATATTACTCAATTCAATTAATAAATACCTAAATTATTTATTTACTAGCCTTAAAAAATAATAAATTTGACTAATCTATAATACAAATCACGCGAAGTCTATCTCAAATGTCAAAATTTGATGTCAGAAAATTATAAAATTTTATGATTGCATGTTTAATTTTATAGCTATTAATTATTAATAGTTGTTTAGTACTATTTTATTAAATTACTTGTTTATGATTTAAGTTCAAATGTAATAATACATATTTATTTTACATAAATGAAGAAAATCTATAATTTTAAATGAAGAGAGATAAATGTCTACTTGAATTTGACTTGATTACTAATTATTTTTAATTAATTTACAACAATTAAGATACAATTTTTTTTATAATAATAAGTATGGATTTTGTATTATTGATTAATAATTATAAGAATGAAAATGGCATCTTAAAATAATACCTTTTTTTTTCCACACTAAACTTCTTGAAATAATACTTATTTTCATAATAATAATAATATGTTCTTAGATTTTTTTTCAAAAAATTTACAATAATAAATTTATTTTTCTCATAAAATAATATTATCCTTTTAAAATCAAATCAAATAAAGTACAATACGACTATACATTACTATTTATATAAGAAGTCCATTCGAAGTAGAATTTTAACCTCGAAAAAATACTTATGTCATTGAGCGGACAAATATGATCTTAGGTTAGTCCTTCGAAAAGCAGAGAGACACCCCGTGCGTCTTACCTAAGCAGATTCTCCAATCAATTCTCACACACTAACACTTATCACTGTGTGAAAGATTTGCCTTTTTTATGGTCCGTCGCTTCTTTTGATACTCTTAAAGTTGGAGAACTTATCTATTTAAGAGCTGGCGGAGGAGATCGTAGAGGGTCTCAGTTTGTGCAGTTAATTGCTGGTGACGAGGAGTAGGATAAGAGGACGGAAGATCGGGATGGAAGTTAACAACGGCGGTGCGTCGGCGGTGGAGCTACCGGATGGGATTTCCTCTGTTATTCCAGGGTGGTTTTCGGAGATTAGCCCAATGTGGCCGGGTGATTAGTTTTCTCTTTTTGGCTATACAGACAAACATGAGAGATATACGTTTGTGTTTGTCAATATGCTGTCATCTTGTTTGTGAATTCGTGCGTGTGTATGGTTTTTTTTATAAATTTTGTTTATTTTGGGATGTTTGTGCTTTCGAGGATTTTATTGATTGAAGTTCATGCACATCTTTTATTCTCTTTCATGATATAGTAGATTTTTAGAGTTTGGGAGATCGTTCTTCTTTCATTATTTTACTTTTTAATTGGGGATTGGGTTTCAAGAAAGGACTTTTTTTCTTTTTAAGAATATGATTTTTGATGTGTACGACGCTGGTTGATGGCAATGAAATTTTGAACATGTGAAATTAAGTTTTTGTGTCTTCCTTTTGGCAGTTCTTGTGCCAGAGAGCATATTTTTGAGCTTTCAATAATTATGATTTTCAATGAGTTGCCTCTGTGGAATCATGCAGGAGAAGCACACTCGTTGAAGGTAGAAAAAATATTATTCCAGGGAAAGTCTGATTACCAGAATGTCATGGTTTTTCAGGTACTAGCTGCTCTGAAGAGTAAAAGTCCTCCAGCGTTAGTTTGTTATGTTGTCTACTTTTTTCTTTTTATTACTGAATGCATAATTCCTGGTTAATTTTTACTGCAGTCATCAACTTATGGAAAGGTTCTTGTATTGGATGGAGTAATTCAACTGACCGAGAGGGATGAATGTGCTTATCAAGAGATGATCACTCATCTCCCACTTTGCTCAATTCCAAATCCAAAAAAGGTATTTATACTCTAGGAATCTTTAGCATATAAATATTTACAGGACTCGATTTCCCCTGATCCCGAACCCAATCGATAAACATCAAGTAAAAAATTACCATGCATTAAGATATCCAGGGAAATTAAAAGGATATGTTTTCAGTTGAATTGTTCTTCTTCAATAAGCAATACTTGCGGTCTAGTTGGTAAGGGTCACCACGTAGCTAAATTTGCTAGATTGATATATTCCGTGGCTGTTTGCAAAGACCTTCCCAGTATTTCCTCTTCTCCTACATGTAAGTTGGCATACTTAAGTGCGGGATTTAAAAACATTTCGGTGCCATGTTTGGGGATGAATCACATTTCTGTACCATGTCTCTGAGGAAAATCATAATTGAGAGATAATTTGCCTTTTGGCTTTCTATTATCGATGGGAACAAAGGACCTAAGAATAATGAGTTAATCAAACTCACTATATTATTCAGTATTGATGGTCAGTTTCAAGTTGCTTGATCTGTGCACAGATATTTAAAAGATTAACACTGCATGGAGCAAAAACATTCCGAATACTTTATTTCCTTGCTTCAAGCTTTAAACAAAGCTTTCTTTTAGGTTCTGGTAATTGGAGGAGGAGATGGTGGCGTCTTGCGTGAAGTGTCTCGCCATTCATCTATTGAAAAGATAGATATCTGTGAGATTGATAAAATGGTAGTTGATGTGAGTAATTCTGATACTCTCACTTCTTTCCTTTCATCTATTTCTCTCCCCTCCATTTCATCATTTCCTTTCTTTCTTCTACGATATCAAATATCTTTATGCTCAGCATGGATTCTCATTATCTAAGTTTGAGACCGTGGGAGATACCTGCAAAGCTAATGTCAGAAGATATCATACTTCTCCCTTGCAGGTTTCTAAACAATTTTTCCCTAGTGTAGCCGTGGGATTTGATGATCCCCGTGTGACATTGCACATTGGAGATGGTACATTCAGCTATGATATCCTGAACCTTTTTTGTCGGTTATTTTCTTCGCATTTCTCTTTGACTGAACCTTTTCATCTCACTAGATATCCTCCAATCTTTGCAGGAGTTGCATTTCTCAAGGCTGTGCCAGAAGGAACTTATGATGCAATTATAGTGGATTCTTCAGACCCAATTGGTAACGTATCATCTTTAACAGAAGGGATTCCTTGCCTAGTTGGAAAAGTTCTATTTTAATATTGAAGTTGTGTTTTTGCATCACTCAGGTCCAGCACAGGAGTTGTTTGAAAAACCTTTCTTCGAGTCAGTAGCTAAGGCTCTTCGTCCAGGAGGGGTTGTATGCACTCAGGCTGAAAGCATTTGGCTTCACATGCACATTATTGAAGATATCGTTGCGAACTGCCGCCAGGTTTTCAAAGGCTCTGTCAGTTATGCTTGGACCACAGTTCCCACATACCCAAGGCATTTTCTTTCTTCTCTTTCTCATACAACTGTACTTATAGTGGAAATTAGCCGTTTCTTTGTTTTGAATTTTTTGGGCATCTTTATCTTTTCCTTTTATTTTTTGTGTCTATGTTCACTTTTGCTTTTTCTTTCCATTCCTTCCCCAGTTCACCCACCCTTACCCAAGTTACCGTCATTGTGGAGTAGGAATGGATCTCATCTTATTAACAGGCTTTCTTTGTATAAGTAATTTGGCATGCTTTATCCATCAGCACTAACGCATTCTGTGAACATTGTTGGCCATTCTTCTTTCAGTGGTGTTATTGGATTCATGCTTTGTGCGACTGAGGGTCCTTCAGTTGATTTTAAGCATCCGATTAACCCAATAGATGCTGATGATAGTCATGTCAAAACAAAGGGACCATTAAGGTTTTACAACTCTGAGGTATTGCATTAGACATCATGGGCTTTCTCATTGCAATTCTTTGCCATTCTTCCTGTTATTTGAAATGTGATCATTTTTGCTCTCTGTTTTTGTACGCAGATCCATTCTGCCGCTTTCTGCTTACCCTCGTTTGCCAGAAAGGTGATTGATTTAAAAGCTGACTGATAGAGTTCTGAGGAGCAAGCACAAGCTGTTGCTTAGCTCTGAATACCAATCCATACGTCGAACTGTCTCCGGACTATGGGATCAGCTGAGGCTTGAACAAGTTCTGGGGCACTCAATTTCTTAGATGGGAAAAGGTTTTTGATGACCATTGAGCCTGGAAACCTTTTTTTTTAACTTTGGACAAATACCTGTTCTTTGGGCATCAGTTCATTTTATTGAAGCATTAATAATTATTACTCATTTATCATATTGCGATCTTTTTTCTCAAACCTAGTGAAATTTTTCTAGCTTTGTCCTCATATGTTTTTGGTATTTTGTAAAAAAAATTTTGGGGGAATGAATTTTTGAGAGAAAATTTGGAGAATGACCAAGTGTTTATTTTTTGTTTTGAGGGAATATGAAAAATGATTTGAGAAAGAATTGTTTGTTTCTTTTTGTTTTGGGAGAAGACCAATTTTGTTCTTGATGTCAAATTAGTTGCTTTCTTATTGGATTTATAGGGTGAAAGTAATTTTTTTATGTAATATATTAATATGTATGTATCTTTATAATTGGATGAGGTGTGTGTATATATATGTAATAATTGATATATTATTGTAATAAAATAATGTGTAATTAATTCAATTGGTGCTTTATTTTAAAATTATATTTTTATGAATTTAACATTAACAAATTATGTATTATTTGGAAATATTTATTAATAAATATTAATTTTTTATGAAATTATAAATATATTTTAATTATAAAAAATCAATTGATATCATAATTAGATCATAATTATTGATATCAGCTTATATAAAAAAATTTAATTATTATACATTAATTATAAATTAATTATGGTTTATTCTTCAAATATAATTGCTTAACTATTTATTATTTACAGTTATGTATAATAAAGCTTAGTTATTTATTTAAATAAAATAATATATATAAGATTTAAGAATGATTCATCAAATTAAAAAAATAAATAATTTTATATTATATGAAATTAAATCATCTTAAATTATTTATTAAACAAATGAGTGTTACATTTAATTATACATGAAATATAAAAAATAATTAATATATACATAACAAGTTATTTAAATAATTAAATAAATTAACTTTATTAATTTAATAAGTTATTATTTACTTTAACTCGTTATTTAATTAATATATAATTTAATAAATAAATTACTTAGTAACAATAAAAAAAAAGTTACTTAATTTTAATTAATTTTCTCGATAATTATTTAATTGTATTAATATTAATTTATTAAACTTAATATATTATTAAATAAATATCACACTATAATTAATTTTTTATAATAATTTTAAATAAATGTAAATATTAATACTTAATGAAACTTTATTTATTTATTATATCAAATTAAAACATCTTAATTGTTAATTAAATGAATAAATGTAATATTTAAGTAATACTTGTCTATTAAATATAACAAATATATTATTTAATTAATAAGTAATTTAACTAATTTAATATGTTATTTAGCAAATAAATTATTATTAAATTTAATTAATTTTCTTGACGATTAGTTTAATTAAATTTATAAACATAAGTTTTAAAATTTTTAAATAGTAAAATTTTAATATTTTCATATATGTATATATATATATATATATATATGAGTGAAGTGAGTGAGTGAGTGAAAATTGAACGAGTGATGTGAAATATAGAGTAAAAAAATGAAGCACGTGTGTTATTTAAAGTGTAGGGTTTTTTGAGTAGTGAATTGTGAGGGGGTTTTTTGCATAAAAAATTATAATGTTTTGAAAGAAAAAATTCGAAATACGGTCGCATTTTTAAAATTTTTTTTGGAGTTGAAATTTTTTTTCCCAAAATGCAGAAGAAGTTTGAGGAAGGCTGGTTTATGTCTGCTGAACTTACAACATTTGCAGGACAAGTGCTTGGGTTAACATAGCTCACATTCTCTTGTCTTGTTTGGATGATAAGTACAAACATTCTAAACAATAAATCCCATCCAAATAACCTTTTCAATATTTAGAAAATTCAACAGTATTTCTCAATAATCCTACAACGACAAAATTATTTCTGAAAAAAAAAAAATTTCCAAACACCATTTAGCTCTTGCTATGTCTATGCTTTAAGGTAGCAAATGAGTTAACAACAGTGGTTTGAACAAGTGCTGCCGCCTGCTGAACACCATTCGTCTCTAGAACTGCAATGCTGTTATAAGTCTACTGCATCAGAAGACGCACACTTAAGATTGATTGCAGTCACATCAATCACTACTCCGACCCAAACTTACAATTTTCAAGAAAAGGTTGAAAAAATCACTATATATGCTCGAGCCGTGACCACCTGGGTCGCTTTTTAAGCCTCTGGGAGACGAATCCCACGTGATTCCATATCATGCAAGAATTGGATTTACACTTCCCACGTGAAATTCGTGTTTTCCCAAAATCCCGGTGAAATTCTACACACGCTTCGCCAACCAATTCTGGGAATTCAGATAGCGAGTAGGTGTCTGTTTCTTGGGAATGGGGGCCACTTTGGATAAAGTTCTTCGAAATCAAGTGGTTGAGAAAAAGGCCACCGTCATAATTCAAAATGGCTAGCATGGACCTTTTGTAGAATGAACCCATTTTGAGGCGTATAATAATCATGGGCAGAAGAGGAAGCTAAAAGAGTAGAAAATGGAGGAAGAAGAAGGGATTGAAGAGACTAGTGTGAGGTTGCTGGAAAGCACTGCCGAGGCTGCTGCAGCCGGCGCCGAGTCATGGAGGTGGGTGGACGTCAGTGAAGTGGACACAGAATCACCTCCATGGTCTTTGGGTGGAGATGAGGAACATAGTGCTGGGTATGGATCAGTTGGGAGAAGGCTAAGTAGGAAACCCCAAAGAGTTGATTCCTTCGATGTTGAAGCAATGAATATTGCTGGCTTTCATGGCCATAGCCACCAGGTTAATGAAATTCCAAACTAACTTCATCCTAAAAATGGATGAGTTGCTGTTAATTTCTCTGCTCTAGAGCTTTACCTCCTACAACTAAAAAGATTATTTTAATATAAGTAGGATTATTTTTATTCTATTTGAATATTAGTAGGATTATTATCTTTACCAAAGCGCATGATATATATGGCTAGGGCCACCATGTAAACCGGCATTTCTCTAACATGTTTTATAGCCAATCATTTTCCGACCAAACCTTGTGCAGATTTTGTTATTATATGAATATCTGATGTACAAAATCCAGCAGCCCATTATATCTTAATAGTTTCCCGGCTGATACAGGATGCTTCTGTCTGGAAAACTCTGGCAATGGCATTTCAAACACTTGGGGTCGTATATGGCGATATGGGAACTAGTCCTCTTTATGTTTTTGAAGATGTCTTCAGCAAAGTGCCCATAACATCAGATGTTGATATCTTAGGGATTTTATCACTAGTAATTTACACAATTGCTCTAGTTCCTTTAATAAAATACGTCTTTGTGGTCCTCAAAGCTAATGATAATGGGGAAGGTACAAGATATTTTGCTTAGAAGCTGTCGTTCTTCACAAGTTTTGGTTATTTTCAAAAAAATAACATATGATTGACAATTGACACCTCTCATTGATCCAATAACAGGAGGAACTTTTGCATTGTATTCACTGATCTGCAGGTATGCAGATGTTAATCTTCTTCCAAACCGTCAGCAGGCCGACAAGCATATTTCCAGTTTCAGGCTAAAATTGCCCAGCCCTGAACTGGAGAGGGCTTTAAGCATAAAGGAGACCTTGGAACATAAGCCATGTCTGAAAAAACTCCTACTAATAATAGTTCTTATGGGAGCATCCATGATTATAGGGGACGGTATTCTAACTCCAGCTATTTCAGGTATATGTCACTAACAAATTGGTGTAAGAAGTTCTGATTTCTTTTACGTGTTATCTCCTAATTAGACTTCTTTCTTGCAGTCATGTCTGCTGTGAGCGGTCTCAAAGGCCGGATACCAGGATTTGGCACAGGTGGGATGAGTGGCAACTTCAACCAATGCCACCTTTTCTTTTAGCACAAGTCGTTGTAATTTAACTAAAACTTTTTCTCAATTCAGAAGCTCTTGTTGCTACTTCAGTTGTTATCCTATTGGGACTTTTTAGCATACAGAGATTTGGAACAAGTAAAGTGGGATTCACATTTGCTCCTGCGCTTGCATTATGGTTCTTTAGCCTCGGATCTATTGGAATTTATAATCTGATCAAGTACGATATAACCGTGGTAAGGGCCGTAAATCCCGCCTACATATATCTGTTCTTCAAGAAGAATGGCACCATGGGGTGGTCAGCACTTGGAGGTTGTGTTCTATGTATCACAGGTGCAGAAGCAATGTTTGCTGATTTAGGGCATTTCTCAGTGCCATCAATTCAGGTTCGCTTTTCTGTTATCTGAGTATCCTTCTCCTTAAACCTGCCTAAGTTTAAGCCCCTCGGATTTTCGATCTAACATCAACCAATGGCTGCAGATTGCTTTCAGTTGTGTTGTCTTCCCCTGCCTCCTCTTGGCTTACATGGGCCAAGCTGCATACCTTATAAAACATCCTGATGCTACTGGTAAAATATTCTATGATTCTGTTCCAGGTAAACATTCCCATTTTTTTCACTGTAATTTATAGTGGATTACTCTTCTGAACTTCAATTGACATCATGATTCTTAATATTACAGATGTTCTTTTCTGGCCAGTGTTTGTTATAGCCACAGTTGCTGCTATAATTGCTAGTCAGGCAATGATATCCGCTTCATTTTCATGCGTCAAGCAGTCTATGGCTCTTGCATGCTTCCCCCGGCTGAAGATCATCCACACTTCAAGAAAACAGATGGGCCAGATTTACATCCCTGTGGTCAATTACTTTCTGATGGTCATGTGCATTATTGTGGTTGCCGCGTTTAGGAGCACAACACAAATAGCCAACGCATATGGTTTGTCTTTGTTTTTAATCGTCCTAAGTTAAAGCAGAAAAAAGCTAAAAGCTATTAAAAGCAATCCCAACCTGACTTCTGCAGCTTCTTAGTAAAATACTGTCATCTTCAAACACTTTTAACTTCTACTCAAACTTAATACTTCTCCAAAAGTATAAGCTCTTGCAGAATGACTCCTTCATCTCCATGATTATGCATCCGTTTCTATAAACTTATTAATGGGATAGGTCGCCTCTTTGCAGGCATTGCTGAAGTTGGTGTCATGATCGTCAGCACGACCTTGGTGACACTAGTTATGTTTCTTATATGGCAAACGAATCTGTTTTTAGCTCTCTGCTTCCCACTTATCTTCGGTACGATAGAGTTAATTTACCTGTCCGCCGTTCTACGCAAGATAACACAGGGAGGGTGGCTTCCACTAGTCTTCGCTTCTTTCTTCCTTTGTGTGATGTATACTTGGAACTACGGCAGTGTTTTGAAGTACCAAAGTGAGGTACGAGGAAAGATATCAATGGACTTTATGTTAGAACTTGGCCCGTCTCTTGGGACAGTAAGAGTCCCCGGAATTGGACTACTGTATAATGAGCTGGTCCAAGGGATTCCCTCAGTTCTGGGACGGTTTCTTTTAGATCTTCCAGCTATCCACTCCACCTTAGTCTTTGTCTGCATCAAGTATGTACCATTACCAGTTGTCCCTCAAGAACAAAGGTTCTTGTTCAGAAGGGTTGGTCCAAAAGAGTACCAAATCTTTCGCTGCATTGCTCGATACGGGTACAAGGATGTAAGAAAAGAAGATCATCGAGCATTTGAGCGGCTTCTGGTGGAGAGTCTTGTAGAGTTTATCAGAAAAGAAGCTCAATGTCTTGATCTTGAGAGCAAGATCAACGAGCCCGTTCTCGATATGATTTCTATAAGCTCAAGGGATGAAAACGTCCATGATGATGACCCTAAGGCCCCTTTGTTGCAAGGAAAAACAACAGAAGATCAGACAGCATGCTCAACATCAAGAGCAGTTGATGTTGTCCAACATTTGCCAGCTAGTTTTATGCCTGGAGAAGATGAGGATCCTGGTCTGGAATATGAGCTATCAGCCCTAAAAGAGGCCACTGGTTCTGGAATCACATATTTGCTTGGAAATGGGGATGTGAGGGCCAAGAAAAACTCTTGGTTTTTCAAGAAACTTGTTGTGAATTACTTCTATGCATTCTTGAGGAGGAATTGCAGAGGAGGTGTTGCCACTATGAGAGTTCCTCATATGAATATAATCCGAGTTGGGATGACATATATGGTATAAATTTAGGGTTAATTACCAAAACCCAGATGACATTTTGAAAATTATTCATCAAAGTGTTCGAATTATAAGTGTTATTCGTCGTCATGGGAAAATGGTGATGTTGGTTGAGAAATAATTTAGAAGCCCAAATTTTGTTTTGAGGTATTGTGTGGTAAATGTATTGGTAAGAGGTCGATTTTGGCTACCAATGTTTATGGTTTTTGTAGCATTAGAAGAAGCTTTGGCCACCTTTCTCTTAATTGCTTTGAGCATTTTTAGTTGAAGAGGGTATCTGCATTCACTTTGTATTTTCTATTTTATTTTTTATTTCAACTTCTTGTATTTATTTCAAACATATCTAATTATTAATCAATAAATATAAAAATAGTTGAATAATTATTTTGTATTATTACAGCAACGCATCGTCATTTATCATGCAATGCATGCACACCCTTATTTTTTGAAAATATTATATTTATCCCTTTTAATTATTTTTAAGTTGAAACATATTAACATCTATTTTCTATATGGAACATAAAAACTCTAAAACCTCATTATGGTAATCAATGAACGTTTTTAGGATTTTTCTATAGAAATTCTAAATTAGTAAATGTACCAACCAAAATTTTATAAAACTTATAAAAACTACTCCTTCTACAATAATATACAAAGAAATAACTCAAAACATATACAAAACCTTACATACATAACGATGAACACAAAAAACCTTCATATATTTCGAAGGATTAATCAATCCTTTACGCAAAAAAAAAATCAAATTATAACAATCATATTATAGAAAAGCATCATTTTTAAATTTTAGCTTTTTATATAGCTTTTCATCAAAGATAAAAAAGGGCTTTTCATATATTTTGTTAATTCTATCGACTCACGGAATATCTATAATTCTATATGGAAATTTTCTTTAAATAGGTCAAACCTCTTAAAATTTTTTAGTAACTAACCCTTTAGTTTATTTGTTCAAATGCATATTCTTCTAATGTTTGTTCATAGTGACTTAACCCATTTATGCTAAAATTATAACTTCTTGAATGCAAAATTACCTGAAGCATCAGGTTTCAATGTCCTTGTGATGGATAACATAAAAATACAAGTACAGAACCACACCACCAATTGAATTCCTGATGATCTTCATCTTCTTCAAGAAAACAAATTAGGGTTTGGACCCTTTGCCCTTCTTCAAGCCCACAAGCACACCTAGTCCCCACCCAAAAAACAGCAAATATTTGGTGGGGAAAAAAATAAAAATCCAAAATGGGGTTTGGTTGGTTTATATGTTAAGATTTCCATGATCAGAGCTGAATAATACTAAAACCATGATCATTAACACAGCCCACTCACATAATGTCTTATTTCTGAATGAATAAGAATCCAAAAATGGGCTCCATTTGCTGAAAATAACAACTCATTTCCATAAACCCACCACATATCAGCTTCTTCCCCTTGCCATCATCACTATTCACAAAATTTAAAAGTTATTTTCCAAGTTTTCAAGTCAAAATTAATGCTATCAAGTACAAAAGAATTATAAAAATCCATTGCACCACAACATGATGTTGATAGGTCGCGCTCCTACCATTTGGTGCATCTTTTGTCCTCTTTGCAACAAAATAATTGCCCTAATTATATCGATATTGTACTTATATGTGCGATATTCAAATTTACGTATATGTATAAATTATTAAAAGAAAAGAGAGAAAACTAGTAAGAAATAGGAAAATCAAAATTACTAATCAAACACAAATTCAAATTGTCAATCAAGAAATTCTTGAAGTAGTGTTCCATGTTGTTGTAAGAAAATAAGAGATTGCCTTGACTGCTATTTTCTTAGAGTGCTTTTCAATTTTTAGCTAAAAAGTAATATCATGGACAATTTCAAAATCCTGCTTTTGTTTTTAAATTTAATGCATAAATTTTAAAAGCAAATTCACCATATTTATGCAGCTTCAAGTAATTTTATAAATACGTAAGAGTTTTTTTCTTTTTCTTTTTCTTTTTTATTGAATAGTCCTTTTAAAAATCACATAACCTCAAAATATTTCGTCTTCTCCATATCAGCTTGAAAAGGGTATATTAGTCATTTTATGTAACTATGGAATGCTCCTAGCTAATTTTTTCTATGTTCTTACTTTTTCAATATTATTTTCAAATATTATCAATTTTTACTATTTTTCATGTCTACAATTTTTTTTAGAAGAAACCTTTTATTTCTCCTCAAATAAATCATTTTGCAAAGACCCCTTGAACATCATAGGGCCAAGCCCACTTCTTATTGAGGCTCCTGTTTTTGGACAAGTGGGACAAAATGAATAGTCCAAATCATGGTATTTGGACCACTTTTTTCCGGGTGGGTCACACCCAAGACACATCACCACGTGTGATGAACTTGTCTCAAATCATTTGCAAGTAATTCATCAAACATTACTAGTGGTGTCCCATTTCTTACATCATTGGACTATGACTGTGGGAAGAGTCAGTCAGCACTCAAAAAATTAGGTCATGAAATTAACAAAAAAAAAATTAGGTGCCCACCAAAGTATAATTAAAACTATAATGTTGTGGGTTTAGACTTTAAACCTACATTTAATGGATATATTATTTACCATTGTCAGACTTTGATTTCAGTACCCACCAACTCTTTTGCTCCATTGGGCCACTTTCTTAACTATAAATGGATAAATGATTTTCTATTTAAAAAATAATAATAATTTTTAATTATTTGATCCTAATAATGGATGATATACGTGATCCCAATGTGGAAGTCTTGCTATATTATTTTTCTTATTTTTTATTCTTTTATGATCTATCTGGTAATTAATTTGATGTTTTACCTAATTATGGATTTGTGGTTTATATAAAAGGGTTTCTTAATTTAGATCACCGACATAATTGGACGGTTGATACTCTAGGAGGTTGTTGATCTTTAAATTAATTTAGCGAAAAGATTCTTCGATTTAAAATTTATTAAGGTTTTAAAATTCTATAACATATGTCCACATCTAAAATTATTTGAAAATTTAAATTAATAAACTTCGAATTAAAAGACTTAGGTGGTAACTTCTTTATAAAAATGGGGAAACATATCGATTTATTTATTTATTTTTCTTTTTCAGTCATTATAAGAAAAGAAAGTGACTTGGAGAATGTAAATATCTTTTTATATTGTCCTTAATTAATCATAATTCAAGCACAATCAATTGGCATCAGTTTTCCCTTATTACATGAGAAGTCTTATATTCGATCTGAAATGGGCGTGTTGTACATTTTATGTACATTATTTGTAGTTTATACTTTAATTTATTTGATTTAAGAATAAAATAATATTAATTTGTTGAAATAA
>JACGDI010000734.1:1344398-1399733 GCA_014898725.1 Jacaranda copaia
TAGTTTAGGGTTCCACTTCCCAAATAGTTTAGAACTATATAGTGGAAGCTTGTTAGACTTAAAAATTGAGTTTTTTTGTTTTAGTTTACTATTACAAACTCACAATATATAAAAAATTAGATGTTGTGCTGGTTATTTTTTTAATTATATTTTTATCTCTTATTTTGCTTATGCAATATTATCTTATTTGCATGAATTTTTTTATTTTTATTCATGAAATTTAAATTTTAATTGTTTTCAAGTGGTTTTGATTTAATGTTTTCATTGACATTTTCTAATTTTTCTATTTTTTTCTTTCCAACGGAAAGAGGCAGGGCGAGGCCTTTTGGGGTATGAGGTGAGCCTAACTTGCTCCACTCTCATCCCTAATTTTAAGCATGTGAAGAGAAAATAATAGAATAATTACTTTTTCAGAAGTTAATCAAAAAATTCGTATATAAAATCAAATTGTTGTAATATGTGAGGAATATGAGTCTACTTAATTAACTCAATACCAAAAAAAATAAATAAATAAAATTGAATAATCTTTATAATGAACTAGAACGTCATATTAGTAATAATAATCGTACCTAGTTGTAGCCTGTAAAGATATATAATCTCATTTTTCCTATCAAATATTGTACGACACCCTACTAAATGACTTTCTCATATTGTCTCACAAATCAAATAAAGCGTGTAACTAATATAAGGAACATATAGAAAAAAGTAAAAAATATTTTTTAGTAAGATTTAGTTATTTCCTATATTCTAATTGTTAAATCGTAATAGCTCAACTAATTTTTAAATTTTATTGAGTGGCTTTATTACAGTAACACTAGTTTTACACATAAAATATGAGGTCAAAAGTTCGAATCTAATGAATTATTTATGTAAATATGTGTATATAAAAAGAAAAAAAAAGAACTAATTATTAAACACTACCAAAAAAATTAAATATCTGCTGTGGAAAAATTGCGACTTACAAATTTCATTTCATATCTATAAGTTCAAAATACAGCTATGAATTTTTTCAGGAAATATATTTTCTTAATTATAATACAACAAAAACTATCAATTTTTTTTAATTATATAAAAGAATTATCATTAGCTATGAATTAGCCATAATAAGGATTAACTATAAAAATATCAACTTTAAATTTGACTAAAATAATTTTATAATTAAAATTATAAATTTTTAGCATTAATTATTAATTGATTCATTGTAATTAATATTTTAATTTTTTATAGTGAAATATTGAAATCAAAATTTTGAGAATCATTTTACCCTCAAGAGTCAACAACTTGGAAATACTGAGTTAAATTATTAAACTCTGGTTTATCAAAATCGAGATGCTTTTTAATAATCCCCACACGAAAAGATCCAAATCTTAATCTTCTTTGATATCTGATTTCTTTCATACAACACGTTTCCACGTCCATCTCTTGCAGAAACATACTATAGACTGAGTCACGTACACGCCTAGCCCGGGGAACAGTACCTGTCCACGGTTCACCACCCAGGGAATAAAAAGTAACTCCCAACAAGCAAAAACCACCGGGGAAGAAACGTGAAAAACCACCTTATAATCCACAAAATCAACCACCTATCACTTTTCTTCGAGAAAATATATTATGGAACTCTCTTTTCCCTGTCTCAAGCGAAATATTCTGGTCTTTATGCTCTGATTCCAGCCTTTCTTTGTCAGTATTTTGTTAACAGCACTTCTCTGTGTTTTTTTCATTTTTCTTCTTAAAAAAAGATATCTTGTTTGGACTTTCTTTCCCTTGAGGTTGTTGAACTGCTGCGTGTGACATATTTAGGTACTGTCCCAATAAATTATCTTTTTTTTTTTGGGTATATATATAAAATTTGGTGAGCGTGTCAGCATGTGCTTTCTTGAATGTTCCTTACTGGGGTGGGTGGTTTGGCAAATGGGTCATGGTTAACATTCTTGAATTTGCACTGGAAATTGTTTTCTTGAATTTCTGAGGGTGGTTTTCGATGGATCTTGAAAGTGGAATTTATCAGAATCAAGTAAAGGTGAGTTCTTCTTCTAGTGAGTGTGAGTAGTTTGTGCTTTTTTTTTTTTTTTTTGAAGTTGTTACCTTTGAAGGATTTTAAATTTTTTTTTTGGTGTTTTTTTTTTCTTTTCCTGTTTGGACATTCTGTTGGAGTTTTGCAGAAAGCGTCTTGGAGGACAATACTGACATTAGCTTATCAGAGTTTGGGAGTTGTATATGGGGATTTGAGCACATCACCATTGTATGTGTACAAGAATACTTTTGCTGAAGATATTGTGCACTCTGATACCAATGAAGAAATCTATGGAGTTCTTTCCCTTGTCTTTTGGACATTAACTTTGGTTCCTCTGTTGAAGTATGTATTCATTGTACTGAGAGCTGACGACAATGGTGAAGGAGGCACGTTTGCATTATATTCACTCTTATGTAGACATGCCAAAGTAAATTCATTGCCTAGTTGCCAGTTGGCTGATGAGAATTTGTCAACTTACAAGAAGGATATTACAAGCCCTGAACCGTCAACTTTTGGGGCAAGGCTAAAATCTACTCTGGAAAAATACAGAGTTCTTCAGAGATTTTTGCTTGTATTGGCTCTGCTTGGTGCTTGTATGGTGATTGGAGATGGTATATTGACTCCAGCAATTTCTGGTAAGCCCCTTGTTTCTTGTTATTGTTCATTCAAATTCAGAATTTTGTTAATTTTCTATCTGGTTAATCTTTGTGGCCCTTTTTGCAGTTTTTTCTGCTGTTTCTGGTGTTGAACTTGCTATGGCAAAAGATCATCACAAGTGTAAGATTAGCAGTTTCTCCCATTTGATTGTTCTAAATACTGCATAGCTTTTGGCTTTTCATAATTGATGAATTTCTTTGGGAAAATTTTTTTTAATCATGGCTACAGTGTGTAATTATTCATTGACTACTAAAAAATATTGAACATCATTCTCAAAATATTGTGGTTATCTATGCAGTCAAAAGCTAGTAGTTTTCTTTCACTGTTTACGGCACAGTTTAAATCAACAGTCTCAATTTACCCTGGAAGCCCAAAATTATTAGTATAACTACATATTTGTATGGTGTTCTACAAGTTGAATTATTAACGTTGTTGAAAGCATAAATTCTTCATCTCAGCATATGGTTTGCTTCAATCTTTTTCTTTTGGTAATTGCTTGGTGTGCTTTCTGCCCATTTAGAATAGGGTAGTCTTCTATGATTGTGTTCTTAGTCTAAAACAATTGTTTGAAAGACTTGCAACCATTATTCAAGAACTGACAATCTTGTGGTTTCCAATCCTGGACTGGGGGAAATGCTTCTATGACTAATTATGAATGGTTTAAAGCTTTTATTGGAACTGGAATGAGGGTGTTGATAGGATGGGCTTTGATTGTGAAGGCACTATCGTCTTCTAATTCTCTTTAATGATCATTTTCCTTTTGATATTATATGATGCTACAGTGAAATGCATTGCTAAATGATTGCCATCATTTTGTTCTCCATAGGTTTGCCTGTCTTACTTGGACAAAGTAGGGAGAATCTGAATAAATATTATGCAAGACAAAACATAAGACTAATACTCTCAGAAGTACTTCTAGTATACACAAAGAGCACTCAAGGCAAAGTTTAATAAAGGTTCCCGGCACTCAGTTCTTCTCAGTATAAACAAAATTCCCAACTGGTATCCTTTATATGCTTGAATATGCAACGGCAACCTTAACCAATTAATTTGCTTTATGATTTCTTTTCCTCGTTTCCAAATAGGGCTGGTGGAAGATTTAGCCAAATCTTTTTCATGATTCTCCTTTGACCGTATTACCATTGCTTCATTAACTTCTCATCCCAATTGCAACACTTAAACAGAAAAAACATAAGGAATATAGCATGTGCACAAGAAGAATTACTGTTGGTTTTGCTGGACAAAAGTGTCCTGTATTTTTCCAGCCCACTTCTTTAGCATTTGTGCTGTTGCTAACTATCATGTCAAGCCAGTCTAGTGATGAAGGAAAATGTAGGTAAAACTTACCATTTTAGCTATTGAAAATGATCCACTGTCAATTTGTTTCTAATAAAAATCTAAACAACTTGCTGTATGGATACCATTTTTAGCCCTTTAAAACCATGAAGGTCTTTTCCTTCAGTAGGTACTGGTGCCATTGATTCACTCAACTTCACCTGCTCCCATGGGCTGCCAATGACATAACTGATACGATTATTTGACTAAGCTCTATATTGGGAGTGAATTTATTAACTGCACCAAAGAAAATCTTATGAGGACTTATTACCAGCTTGATCTCACCTCCCCTCTCTCTAAGTAGGCCTGAGGAAATCAGCTGCTGAAACCGTCCCTCCTCTCCATCAGATGTCTCGAGGAGGGCAGCTAACGTCCACTCGTTAATCCCTTTGGTCTTAACTTGCTTTCAATTTCGGAAGGGCCCGAAGCAGTCCACTGGATTTTCAGTTTACAGACTATAAATTAGGAACATATTGCTATCCAATCAGGAGGGACTGCTTTGACCTCAATTTACTGCATAATTCGGTAATTTACTCAAGGTTTACTGCCACTTAGAGGATGTTCCAATTTGGCTGATTAATGTATTTAATATAAGAGCAGATCATCAGGATTTCGCATGGATAAGAGGATCAGTGTGCATAAAACTCTGCCTTCAAGATGTTTAATCATTAGAAACATTACAGCAGATTGGTATTTGTATGCTGTTAACTCTTCCTAAAACCTATTAAACTAAGTGTTTGGACTATTTGAATTCTTACATACTAAGCTCTTTCTAAAGCATTAACCTATGCATTTTGCAGTCATAGTTTGTTTATGTTTCTTACATGTATTTATTATTTCACTCTGAAAATACTGGTTGACACTTTTATGTTCTACCCAAAATGCAATAATCTTGCAGATGTAGAAGTACCAGTTGCTTGTATCATACTGATAGCCTTGTTTGCCCTTCAACACTATGGCACCCACAGGGTTGGATTCTTGTTTGCACCTGTGGTCATAACATGGCTTTTCTGCATTAGTGCTATTGGTCTGTACAATATTTTCCACTGGAATCCGCATGTCTATCGAGCACTATCTCCGTATTACATTTACAGATTTCTAAAGAAAACTGAAAGACAAGGTTGGATGTCCTTGGGGGGAATTCTGCTGTGCATAACAGGTGAGTAGAAGCATTTGAGACCTGCAAGGAGTTACAATATTCTTTCTTTACAAGATTCTCTAACATGGGGTTTAATCATTCCAGGTTCAGAAGCAATGTTTGCTGATCTTGGGCATTTTTCCCAGCTGTCAATAAAGGTTCAGCGCCCTTTTCAGTTATCTGATTAAATTCTCATTTACCTTTTCTGTCCTTTTTGTTTGTTCTGTTTGCCTAACATACTCCCGCCATGGATTTGTAGATAGCCTTCACGTCTATTGTTTATCCATCACTGGTCCTTGCATATATGGGGCAAGCTGCTTATCTTTCTCAGCATCATGATATTCAAAACAATCATCGGGTCGGATTTTACGTCTCTGTCCCTGGTAAATATCACTAACTGAAACTACATAAAAGTAGGAGAGTATTCGTGATATATTTTGACTGATGGGATATTCTCTTCTATTGTTGTGTTAGAGAAATTAAGATGGCCAGTTCTGGTTATTGCCGTCCTTGCTGCAGTGGTTGGAAGCCAAGCCATTATTACAGGAACTTTTTCTATCATAAAGCAATGCTCTGCCCTGGGGTGCTTTCCAAGAGTCAAAATAGTTCACACATCATCAAAGATTCATGGACAGATATACATCCCTGAAATCAACTGGATTTTGATGATCCTCTGTCTGGCTGTCACCATAGGTTTCCGGGACACAAGACGTTTGGGCAATGCTTCTGGTAACTTTAGTCAAAAAACGGCATTTAGACATAAACAAGAGTTAAAATTCAAATATTTCAGCATGGAAATGCCTCATTATTTTCTTAGCTTCCTTTGTCATGTTAATTTGGGTATTTTTTTCTAACGTCCTATTAAAGAGAATGTGTTTTCCTGTATTCAGGTCTGGCAGTTATAACTGTAATGCTGGTTACAACTTGCTTGATGTCTCTTGTTATTGTTTTATGCTGGCACCAGAGTGTTGTCCTGGCAATTTTATTCGTCTTATTTTTTGGGACAATAGAAGCCCTATATTTCTCTGCTTCTCTAATCAAATTTCTGGAAGGAGCCTGGGTGCCCGTTGCCCTTTCACTCGTCTTCATTATAGTGATGTGTGTCTGGCACTATGGAACGCTGAAAACCTATGAGTTTGATGTTCAAAATAAGGTTTCTGTTGACTGGCTTCTCGGACTTGGTCCTGGTTTGGGCATTGTACGGGTCAATGGCATCGGCCTCATACACACAGAACTTGTATCTGGAATCCCAGCTATCTTCTCCCATTTTGTTACCAATCTTCCAGCCTTCCACCAGGTTCTTGTTTTCCTTTGTGTTAAGTCCGTCCCAGTTCCACACGTGAAACATGAAGAACGTTTTCTTGTGGGACATATTGGCCCAAGAGACCACCATATGTACAGATGCATTGTCCGCTATGGCTACCGTGATGCTCACAAGGACGACTTACAATTTGAGAATGATCTTGTGTGCAGTATAGCTGAGTTTATAAGGACAGGTAAGAAAGGTCTGAATGATGCAGAAGAAGATTCAACAAAGCAAATTGAAGACATGGTTGTAGTTGGAACACCCTCAACTCATCCAGATGGAGTTCGATTGTGTGAGGAAGATGGGGCAGATCCAGAAATGCCCAGCACATCGGAGCTTAGAGAAGTACGGTCTCCACCAGCCATGAAGCCCAGGAAACGGGTGCATTTTGTCATTCCAGAGAGCCCTAAGATCGACAAAGGTGCCCTTGAGGAGTTGAGAGAACTAAGGGAAGCTAGAGAAGCCGGCGTAGCCTACATTTTGGGACATTCATATGTTAGAGCAAAACAAGGGTCAAGTTTGATAAAGAAGATGGTGATAAACTTTGGCTATGATTTTTTGAGAAGGAATTGTAGGGCTCCAACCTATGCTTTGAGTGTGCCTCATGCTTCAACATTAGAAGTGGGAATGGTGTACCATATATGATGATGTTCTTGGCTGTGAAGGATAATTTTTTTGGAGTGTTTTTTGTACATGTGTCTTGTAATTGTAAGAAGAACAGGTAAAAATTTTGCTAGTGTTAATGATAACTTTGCATGAGTTAATCAAAAATATGATGTGATAGTTAACATTTAAGGATCGCAACGGGGTGGGTATAAGCAACTTTGGCAGGACTCAAAGCCCGCAGCGTCTACTTTTATTTGAACCTGTAACCTGGCACATTTTGCCCTGCTTTACTTTAAATTTTTAACCTGGTGGGTTCAACATGCCAAATTCATTTTTCTTTGTTTTTAATTAAAATATATAAATTTATAATGCATATGTTCTCAAAATTAACTAAGGTAAAACATACACAAAGAATATGTATATATGTATAAAAAATTAGAATTTAATATACAATTAGTTTTCAACATTATTTTTTAAAAATTAAAATATAATATCCACATTCATTAATTTTACTATATTCTCCATCATTTTCAGGATGATTGAATAAGTACAAAAGTATTATTTATGTGATGAAACACATATGCTATTATACATCCTAATTTTTTATTATTTTGTGTATATATATTATACATAATATATGCAACATATTATATATATTTATTATGTGGGCGGGTTTACTTAAATTCATAATCCACCTCAAACCCAGTTTGATCCATAAAATTAAGACCCGAAACCTGTGTATTTGACTATCAACTCATCCCATCAAAAACGGGTTCGAGGGCGGGGATTCAATCTAACCGAACCCATGTGAAATAAGATATAGAAGTATGTCATATGAATAATGATACAATGCTAAATCATGATTCATGTGAAACTAATTTATAGTACTAATATGTAAATTGAAATAACAAGAAAACCAAACTTTGAAGTTTGATCAGAGATCAATTTTCAGCAGGACCAAATGATTTGAATCAAATTATTCAAACTCCCAACCACCACTTCATTGAAATGGGCAAAAAGCAGAAGTACAAATGCCAGGCAATTTACAGTTCAATGAAGTCAACAAACACGGCACTAGATTTACAAACATTTATTATTAATTATTAGCATACAACTATGAAAGCCCATTTCAGTTTCCAACCTACCAAATCTTACAAAGTGGAAATTAGTCTTCAACCAACAAGTGGATCATTTCCAAATTTAATTATAGGTGAAGATGTGACATTGACTACTATAACTTGAAATTGTTGAATGATTATTAATTCATTGAATGACATTATTCTCTTATGTGTATATATATAGTAAAGTTTGAAATTTAGATCTTAATAAAATTGTAGTGAGAGTTTTTCTAAATTAAAAAATACATATCCGTCTCCAAAGTTAAAAATACACAAAATACTCCAAGATTTATGTCTTTTTACTTAGATTGGAGTTCGATCTGGCCTAATACCCGTCGTTTACATAATTATCAACAATTGAATTAAAACACGTAACAATATCTTGATGCTTTTATGTAGAATGATCCATATAGGAGGTCTACTTTCACAACACCTATAAATACTCCTAATCATATGGTACAGATATTATGCTCACTGTTAGTAGTTTTCAGCCTATCTATTAATACTAACTTAGGCATTTGAGAGTTTTTATCGTAATCCCCTCCATCAATCCCAATTTATGTCCTGTTTTGAGTTTGGTAGTTTCCAACTCCTCCAACGGAGTTGATTTTAAATTATTCAACTTAATAGAATTCAGAAATAAATTGAATTAAAATGATCTATAAATAATACTGGATCAATTTTGAGTTGAAAGTTACTTGATTTACTGTTTTGTTTCAAGACATGAATGCATTGGCAAAGAGGAAAGTGACTCAAACATAATGAAATTCAAATGAAAACTTACGGCCCGTTTGGTTTTATTTCCACAAGCCTTTTTCATTTTCATCCAAAAATAAAAATTAAAATCTATCACTTTCTCTCTATTTTTACTCAAACTATTCATATTTTCATTTTCAAACTCCTTCTAAACTTATCATATTATCCTATTATCACATCAATCAAATTCAAATTTGGTTTGATATAAAGTATTAATTATTATTTTAAAATAATAACATATATATATTTAAAAAATAAATATTTTTAAACATAAAAAAATATAAATCAACCATCTTTTCAATTCTATACATATTTTAATAATTACTTTTCAATAAATCATCCAAATACATTTTTATTTCTATTTCAAATTTATAATTATCTTTTTAATTTTTAAAAATAGCTAAAAATTGAAAATGGCTGTAAAAATAAAACCAAATGGGCCCTATTCTCCCAATTCAAACATGCAACCGATTATTTTCCCACTGGCAGTACAAGTTGATTGGGAAAAGGTTTAAAAAATAAGAATGTCCTTATCACTAAAAAGTGGTGCCTGAATAATTTAAATGTTTTTTTTTTTTGTCTTTTTTCTTTCTTTTTTTCTTTTTTATTGAATTCAGCGTTTAATACATTTTCATTTTACAAGTGCTTTTGAGTATTTGCAGGCAGAATGGCACAAAGGTACGTATTTTATTATTTCAAGCAATATTTAAGAATCATCATAATCACTTCTCCTGACTTATTCTAATTTGAACACAATATTTTTTAAGGATTACCCCAACATTTTTTACTGAAGCAGTTAATTTTCAATCGACGATGAGTATATTTGTCATAAAACTCAATTGCGTAATACTTTGCCATTATATATTATTGAAAATTTGAATTCTAAAAAATTATCTCAAATAATAATATAATAAATAATCTATAAATCACCTTAAAATTTTTACTTTCTCAATGTAAAAACAATATTTAAAATCACAATATGTATATAATATGGATGTGTGAATCACTTTTGAGTGGTTTCAGTCAACGTTTTCAAAATTAGACCGGTGGTCGAAGGCCAATCCTGTCCAGTTAAATAAAAATTGGTGATGGTCGAAAGCGCTACTTGTTCAATCGGTTCACTTTTTTTTTTTTTTGGAAATTTAAAATTTATTTTTTAAAAAAGAAAAAATAAAAATGAAAAGAGAAATTATGAGTTAAAAGTGGTGATTAAAGATTCTAGACATGTAATTTTTTAAAACAAGAATTTATTTTCTTGAAATTTAATGAAATGGTAGTTATATGTGAACGTTTATGTTTAATTTATTATTTTATTTTATTTAATCTCTCTTAGATTATGTTAAATATTTAGCGTATAAGAATTTATTTCTACTTGAAGTTGAAGTATGAAACGAATAATTACTTAAATTAATGTGAAATATTATTTTTTATTCATTTATAGTTGATTAATGGTGAAATAGTATTATTTTATAAAAACGTATTTAAAAATAAGTAAGTTGAAATTTTTTTAAATAATATTATTTTTATATCAATTAAAAGTTTTATTTTTTGTTAATATTAAATATTATATATATTTATAAAATTAAATATAGTTATTACATTATTATGATGTCATACCAATCCAACGATTGAACCAATAATCAGTATCGTCGCTAATTCTTTGTCGGAACTAATTTTCAAAACATTAATTTGAATCAACCCCACATCATTAATGTGATCAGACAAATTCATTCTTGTAAAATCTCATAAAATACCTAGCAAAATCTTGACAAAATCATATTTCAAAAGAAAAACAAGAATGAGAGACAAAATATCTAATCGAAGGGAAAATGCGAATAGGCAATTGGAACATTCCACCAAAAACAAATAAATATATATATATATACACAAACAAGCGTGTGTATGTATATATATCCATTTATGTGCGTGTGGGCCCAGGGTTGGATTGTGGATAGGGACGAAGCCCAAACTCCTCAAATAAAACTCAGAAAACATCAGCCCACACGCCATCCTTTTCCAGAACCTGCCGCAATATACGGCCTTTTCGGATAAAGTAGGCCCCGCACCCCAAATTGCATGTCGGAGCACGTGCCCTTCACGTGGCACCGCCCCAGGCTTTCGCCTGACGTGGGAAAACATAGTTGGCTGCTGTTGTCCGTTGACGCGTGGCAATCTTTCATTGGTTTGAAAGCGCGTGCAAGTGGGTCCACGAAATTGGGTCGACCTAATTATTACACGTGGGCGGAAAGGCCGTACGACGAGAGACGAGCGGGGGTGGGTGGACGAGGAAAATGGAGATTGCGAGTCAAATATCCTTGTCCCCATGATAACTATCCACATTGAGCGTTGTATGGCCTAATGGGGGCCCATATTACAATTATTTACGCTTGTGCCACTCGTTGGCGGTCCCCCCCGCCCCCCTGGTTTTTTTAATATTTTATTTTTTTGCGGGAAAGAAAAGATTTTTTTATTTTTTGAATTTTTATTTTCATTTTAATTAGGTACAAGTGACTTCAGTCTCTTATATTGTGTGGCAAGTCTTTTATTCGAATTTGCATAAGCTCTTTTGTATATTTTAATTTATTTTATTTGATAATAAAAAATATTAATTTATTAAAAAAATAAAAAATTTGTTGTTTATAAATGTATCTAAAAAGAAAAAGGGATTAGGACCATAAAGCATATTCCCAAAGAATATTTGGTGAAGTTTCACTAGCCTTACTTGTATTTTGGTGGTTCTCTTGGTTTGTATGCTATTGAATTTTGAGTTGTCCTATTTTGGAGTTTTTTTTAATTATAATTTATTAAAAAATTTCTTCTAAAAAATAATTTAATAGTTTTGTCACATAGTTAAAAATATTTAATTAGTAATATGCTATTTAGCATTACCTCATTTGTCTAATGGGATCTATAATAAATGGGTGGATTCATCTAAGATCCAAAATAAATAAATAAATAAATCGCATAACCTTTAACAAAAGACTATAGATTTACTTATTATTAATACACAAATAATTTTATTTTTGAGGGAATGCGATGATTGTGATCATATAACGACAAGAAAATCACATTATACTTTGATAATTTTTTTCTTTTCAATTATTTTCTACAATTTTTCTATTTGTATATATTTTTTTGAATAATTATTTACTCTAGAGGAATTCGAGACCCATGTCATATTTGAATAACACAGCGCGATATACAAAATTAAATTTTTGTGCATGATTTAATCATCGAAATTATGTGAAAATTTGTTAATATAATATGACATATTCTATTAAATTCTAGTGACGTGTGCAAGGATTTTATATCCTTGAACTTATTAATGACCACAAAATTACTAAGGACCGTTTGAATTTATTTTCACAAATCCTACTATTTCAAAAATAAAAATAATTATTTTTTACGCATTTCACTCAACATTATTTTTACATTTATTTTCAAAACATATTCTCCAATAACCGATATATCTTTTCCCAATAACTTATATATCTTCTCTTTTTATTCCGTTGTTTCTATTTCTCTCCATCTACAACCTACTAAAACCAACATAATCATTATATTTTCAAACATTTTATCCAAACACATTTTTATTTCCACATCACATCATATAACTAATTTCCATCCATTTAAATTTGCTGGAAACTGGAAAGAGAAATGAAAATAAATCCAAACGGGGACTAAATTAGCATAATCCAGAACAAAGATATCCAAAACCTATTCATGCATTGTCGCATTTTAACCTCAAATTACTATAATATTACTAAAATCCAACATGAATGTAATCAAATTTCATAAATCAAACGTAATAAAATTTTCAAATTCGACAAGAATTACACCTAATTTCGTAAATTCCAATTTATTTATGAAACCAATTAAATTGGGATTGGCCGACGACCCCAAAGGTACCGCCTCAATTATTATCCTTGGCTTCTTTTTAATTATTGCAACAACGGCAGAACCCACACGGTCCACTCTCCCAGTTGTCATTCACCCAATCCCATAAATGGTGCAAAAAATAAAAAATAAAAGAGTAATATTAGAATAATACCCAAAACCTTCTTTTATGATATATTTTTAATTTTTTTTAATTTACACACACTTACATCAGAAATTCATTTAAGTTCGAACTCCCAACCTTCTATATTAGGTAGAAGACTTATACTATTGAGTCATAAGCCACTCGACATACATTTTTAAATTTGTTCTCTCGTTTAAATAAACAATGTTAAGCTAAGGAAAAAATTTATTCCCATTGGAAAATTTTGGGCCTTGAAGTATAAATAGGTTGAAAAAAATGAAAAATATAGCACTCACAACTTTATAAATAATAGAGTTAATTAATATTGTCGGCTGTTGATAATTATATCTTTTTTGATCGTATCAAACACTTAATCTTATATGTATTAATTATTTCTACACATTAAATAAGAAATTGAACACATTAATCACATGAATCATGGGCAAATTAACCACATATATAAAACATGACTTAATGAAATTCATACATAATTTAATGCTCTATTGTACTTTTTTAATATTCTATATGTTCTACCCATCCTAACTTCATTAACTTAAAGCCATTTCCCACGAGCCTAAATATACATTAGGCATAGCTAGCATAAATCGAAATTAATTTCCTAGGGCAATTATTAGAACTGCAACGTGAGGAAATTGGGAAAATGCGTGAATGGATAATGTGCATTTAATTGATCATAGCAACCCATGCAACAATTTTTTGACCTTTTCTTCCTCTAGAGGGGTATATATATCAAATATATTTCATTTTTAATTAATTATTTTTATAAAAAAAATATTTAATATACGTGTCATATATTCATATATTAAAATAAAGAATGAAACATAAATTGAAATAGAAAATTTGAACCATTATGTAGGAGTGTTGCATATGTTGTGTAATTAATCTTGTCCGAGCACAAGTACACGACCATGCGTCTTCTTATCCCTTGTAATGTGGGTTTTAGTTTAATCATTAAGATCATTTTTTAGATGTTAATTTTCATAAAGAGATTATGGGTTCAAACTTATTTAAACTATTAATCATAAATTAATTATATTTATAATGGAGAGATTTTTGTCTGGTTAGTGTTTTTGTGGGTCTGTAGTTATCAACTCATCTTTCGTAAAGTGGCTATATATAGTTTAAATTGATGTTTTGTAGCGGCAGAAAATTCTTATGATTACGCTTAAGAAATGTTGCTATACTGATTATTACAATCTTATTATTTTTCTATAAGAAGAAGAAATACATATAAGTTCAGGTCATATAAAAAGACTTACAGTATCAATTATCTTCTATATTATATATTAATTATAAAATTCTTAACTGTTTTAAAACAATACACTCAATTCATTATAGAATGACCATATTCGACTGTGAAGTTTTCTTAGGTCTCCCGACTAAGTCTATCTTTATAAGAAGAAATTTAAGAAGTCTTTCTTTAATTATTTTAATTTCTTCCTTGTCTTGGAGTCAAATTAAATAATACTTTGGAAGTATTATTGATTTGCTTATCCACATTTGACCTAAACTATCGAATTAAAATATTCGAAGGTACTACTCAGCACAACTTAATCCTTAAACAAGGGATAACGTTTTTTATCAAGACTCATCAAGTCTTTTTCTACTATCCCAACAAATTGATGATTAGGTAGCCTAAAGTACCCTTGTTGCATTTTACATTTATTTAATCAAGTTCTATAGTTTTTTCACACACACTTACATAATAATTAGAAACTTAGGTCCATGGAATCCTTCTTTATATAATTTCAATCATGTCAAATCTTCATTTTTATAGATAATAAATAATAAATAATGGGTTTTTAGAGAATAGAACTTATTCCACATTTATATGAGTTTAGATTTTCTATTTCAATTTATATTTCATCTTTTATTTTACTGTATGGATATATGACACGTGTATTAAATATTTTTCTTATAAAAATAGTTGATTGAAAATCAAATACATTCGACATATATATAACATATTTGAATAGAAGATGGAATACAAAATAAAATAGAGAATCCAAGGTGCATCTCTACTAACCCAATGCACAAAACTAGCGTGTTAAAATAGGAATAAGATGAAATAATAATTTTCATTTAGAGGAAAAAATGTTTTGATTTTGAATCCAATGTTCCTAATTCAATCTCATTATATTATATATGTGAAGAAATGAGTATAAGATGAACTATTTAATTAATTTGTGATGTGGTTCTGTTGAAACTTTTAATTTCAATTACATTAATTTTATTTGAACAGCAAAATAATAATATAAAAGAAAAAATTTTAAAAAAATTATTGATTAATTAATTGAGTGATATTGTTATCACATTTACATTTATTCTTATTAGGTTTGAAATTTAAGCATGCAAAACTTTAAGTTCTTGGTAAATGAAAAAAAAGAAAAATGAAAGAAATTATCAAAAAGACAAATATAAAATCGCACCGTGGCACTTTCGTAAGAAAAAAAAATATGAGGGGCAAATTGTTGGAAGAAAAAAGCTAGATAGGGAGACTCGAAATATGAGATACGAACCAGGGTTAGTTGAAACTTGAAACTCACCAACTATAGTGAAGCCCGTCGTCTCTATCCTCTTCTTCTCACTCTCATTTTCCACCTCATTTCTATTTATTTTTAATGCAAAAATAAACAACATTTGTACTCTGCGCTTCCATCCTTGTACATTTTATGCTGCATTAATTATCTCTATCTATCTTTCTCCTCTCTCTATACGCATATAACCTCTCACTTTCTCTCTCTAGAAAACTATATCCATCTGTACGTAATTCTATTCTCACTCTCTCTCGTCCGTCTTTGTTCGGTGCTCTCTCTCATTCACTCTGTCTCTCTCTCTCTGAAATTTTTTTGAAGAAAGCAAATTGTGAAACGCTTCGTCGTTGCTGACGTGGACAGCATATTCCGATCACCGGTGATTGGTCTTGCCTTATATTTTCTCTTTTCTGCTAATCAATTGCGTTTGAGATAAGTAATGGAAACAGAATTAGTTGTAAAGATTCGTTATTTTTGAATTTTTTCTTTGGTAGAATGTTTTGGAAACAAGCAGAATGGAGAATTGAAGCTTGTTGATGATTCTTCTCTTTTGTTCTGTTGTGTACTTTTGAATGGTGGAGTGATTTTTGTGTTTTCTTGATGATTTAATATTTTCTTTTGCTTGTTTCTAGGAGTTTGATAGCATATGCTTCATGAGGAAAGCTTGAGGATTGATTTGTAATCATACTGATTTCCTGTTAAGGTAAAACCCGTAACGTTGTCTGTTTGACCTTTTTGAATATTTTTGAAACCATTGATGCTTATGACCTTTTATTAATCCTGCGTTCTCTGGTAAATCCGGTGTTGCTATTGTGTTATTTGTCAAGTTTTGTTGACTCATTTAATTGAGTTTGTTGTATATTCACTGAAAGCACGCTTAGATATATGTATGCTTTTTCTTTTCTAGGTGTTGTTTATTTATTTATATCTTATTCTTTGTGGGGGGTGGAAAGGGCAGTGCAACAGTATAACATCTTAATTATTCAGTATGCATTTTAAAATATTTTGATTTGTTCTTGTGTTATAAGTTTTGACTCTGGATGATGAATGCTCTAACAAGCTATTGTGTACATCTGAAGAAAAGAAAATGAAGATCATGTGTGATAATAGCCATCACAGCCAGTCAATTAATGTAAAAGGAGAAAGAATGTTCTAGCTTGCATTCGACAGGATCATCAATGGTATTGGATTCTATCTACAACGGTATCACGCATCTTTTGTGGCAGTTGTTGGACTTTTGCTTCGAGGAAGATTCTGTATAGAGATTATCTCAATCACTTACGTAGTTATGACCTTCTTTATTAGCTTTAAATCATTTTCCCATGATGATTGTTTGTTTCTTGTTTGTTTCTAGGTTCCACTTGAGTTCTCTAATGATTTTGAGTGTGCTGGACACGTGAATCTGAAAATGAATATTCTGTTTTGTAATTTATGAGTATAATTTTTCAACTGTATGTCACAATCTCAAAATTAAAGTAAGATCATTATATACATATATATATATATATATATATTCAGTGTGTTGCTGGTGGTTGATTATTTTGATGGTCTTCAGTGCTTAGACATCTTTATTGTGATCAAATAGTGAATGTAATGATGATTGTTATTGTATAATTTTGCTTCGTGAATACTTCTCTGAGAAGGTCTGGTGTTTTATACCTCATCTTGTCATCCGTTTGCTGTCTACGTTGTTTACTAGTTAATATGTTAAAATGTTTTCTTCTTCTGCCTCTTTCCATTTTTATAGAACCGCAAATTGATCTCTAGCATGCTTGATGCCCAGCGAACATAGAATTTTTGTAGTTGTGTTTGAGTTTTATGATAACACTGTCTAGTGTTGAAGAAATACCTTCTATTATTTTCTTATTGCCTTATCTATGATATTCAACTCAAATTTTCTATCTATTATTTATAAAATATCTTTCTATTTCCTGGCCACAAATCATTTAAAGAAAAAATGAGGTCTTCAAATTATTAAAATAAACAAATAAAAAAAACATACGTTTTTGTATAGAGTCATAACTAAGTTTATTCTTCTAACCACAAATTTAAAAACCTAAATTGCTACCTTCATTTTTGTCACCCTGCCTCTAGGAATCATACTCATCCTGTGGATATGATGTGGGAAAAAATAAAAAGAAATAGAAGGCTCATTGATCCAAATTTAAGTATGCATCCAATATGTTATCACCAACCTGAGTTTGAACTAGACATTTAAGTTTAAATTTGGTATGCTTACATAAGCGAAAAATTGCCTACTGGAATGTTTAAGGTGCTTCTATCTTCTTCTTCTTCCTCCCTTCCCCCACACCCCTACCCCCCCACCCTCCCTTTTTCTTTAATATATTAACAGGGGTCTATGTGTTTATTTCTTTCAGTTGTGTGTTGATTGCAAGTTCAAGCAGGATTTTAACAGTTGGATAATGCTAGTTGTGGATGCTGACATTTGCATTGATTTGTTTCAATGATTCTGCTGTCTTAATGTTCACCGCCTTTTCATATTCAATATTATAGTTGTGTATGGTACTTATAGCTGTCGTTTCTGGTGGTTGCTATACACAGTTATCATGATACGTGGTATAATGTATACTGCAATGTATTACTAGAATTATTTGAGAAAATTTGTGGAACAAAATTTATAACTGATGAACTTCATTTATCTTCCAATATGTTGTTTTCTAGTATGATGTCTTTAGAGGTTCTTAGATAATCATGGGCTTTTGCTGTATGGGAGTAGCTTAAACTTGGTAATTATGCATGGTGGAGTTTTGGCTGTTAATCTTTTTCCCTTTTCACAGCCACTTGTTTCATCTGTCGAATTTTTGGTGTGTTACTTGGATGAAAGCATAGTACTCCCAAGTGGATATGTACTTCATTACATCTTTAAATCTAGGATGCAAGAATACAGTAAAATATCAACTGTTGATAAAATATAGATTGCCCTCAAAATTTTTATATTATTGTTTCTTATTGAGATTGCTATGTTGTCAATCTCAGACACGACTGTTTGAGGGCAAGAAACGTTAGGTGATTGCTGCTGCATTTTCAAGTTTATAACCCATAAATTCGGTCAAAATGGAATCTTGGCATAAGTTTAGGATATTTGGATGGACCATCCATGAAGTTAGAAAGATACTCTGTCCTTGATTAGGATTTCTAGTTTCCTTTTACGCAAGTCCATAAGATATGGAGTTTTTCCCAAGCTAATGTACTTTTTATAACTACCATGATTTTTAAAAGTGCAAAGACTGACTCATGAAACCAATTCTTTACCATTAGTTTATGATTGAAGGTGAAAAAATTTAAACAGTACCAACATTCAGCCTTTATCCTAACTGTATTGAAGTTTGAACCTAAGTATTGGAAACGTGGAAAAGTAATAACAACAAGGTGGCCTAAATATCCTGCGCAACCTGACAGTTGGAATAAGGCTCAATCGTTAAATTTTATTGAACTAGTAAAATATAAGTACAGCTTGTGAAAAATAGCTGATATGTCTTGTTGACCAATTGTAGTTAAGAGATCTGGCTAATTTTGAATAATCAGATGCTTTGGTAAAGAATTCTGTTTTTACCAAATGTTGAACAATTGTGTGAGTTTTTGGATTGTTTATGGATCGGATATCACGTGTCATGCTTGCTTCTTTTATGCCTAATTGCACTTGGGAGTTGGCAAGTGACAGAAAACATGGAAACATAGATTTGATGAGATATATGTTGTTTTAAACGGTTGGTCATCTTTCCTAGATTGAGCAACGAATCTAGCATATTATATATGCAATTTAAATTTATATGAAAAATCACATATGTGTTTCATACCATAAACATGGGTACGTCCTTGTGTTTGATGTTTCGGTCCTATTGATGTTTGTTCAATAATGTTATCCGATAAATTATAATTTTAATTAAAAATAATGTTTTGTGAAAAAAATTCTCTTATGTTGGACTAGAGTTTAAACTCAGTAGATCTAATCTTGCACCTGACTGTTTTATGTTGAACTTGTACGGTGAATCTCACGCAATAAATGTTTTGTCCTACAAAGGAGTTTTGCTGATTAAATACCTTTTTGAAATTAATGGCTGCGCTGCACGTTTTTTGTTTGTGCATGCTATTTGTCAATGTTGTGTGTATATTCTTTACATGACCCTGAACTTGTTCTTTTTATTCTTGCACTATATTTGTGAGATCTATATGTTTATAATCTAGCTTTTTTCACAAAATTTGGCTCTTCTTTTGAGATATAACTCTGTGTATGTTTTTTAGTTCTTCACATCACATTCTTGTTATGTATGATGCTTGTTCTGAATTTTATCCATAAAATTATGAAGAAAAAATTATAGAGGAAATTCACATCTTTTTATATAACTTCTTATTAAATTAACATAAATTTACGGAGGATGGGAGTTATGAGGCTGAAAGAATGCCTCCACTTATGTCTTGCAGCAGTATAATTAGTTGGATTTTATGGGTTATGTGTTTTTTCATTTAGAGCTTGGCATTTAGTAGATTCAGAAGGAAACATGTTAATCATTTGTGAGCGATAGTGAGGTGCATGCAAGTGCTGATTTGGAAACATTCTTGTGAGTGGTTCATACACTTTGTAATGTCCCTTTATATTGACTTGTTTTTTCCATCTTTTTTAGTTTTCGTAGCCATGTGTGTTCTACCCTCTGTTTCCAGATTTGAAATTTGTTGTTTCTAGTACCATACAAATGTCACTACACTTGCATGCTGATCCTTCTTATCAACATTATATGCCACCTTATCTCCTACCATTTTTTTGTAGTGTTTATCAGTTGGGTGAAATAAACTGGTCTGCGATGAGGAGTGAGAGATGTGAGTTGGATCTCTAAGTTTCTCATATTTGCTGCTTCCATGCTAACTATAATCTGGCTTCTCCACTGGCTTGATCTGATTTCTTGGTTTCTGGTGGCATTTTGTGTTGCTCTCATTCCGCAGCTTTAAGAAGTAGCTTAGGCTGATAAAATTTCATACCCGATTTGCATTATGTTTGCCAGCAATTGGGATGACACTCAACAGAGATATTTCAATTATCCTCTTTGCAACTGGAATTAAAGATTCATCTGTTTGAACTGTTCTCTCTCTTAATATTCCACAATGAGCTCTATGAAGTATTTCTTCAAATCTTCGATTTAGTGATTCTTTCTGGATTCTCTTGAGGCGTAATTGCATTTTCTGCTTGTACAATTAGCTTGGGAAATTGTACTTTGCAGCATATATTAAATGGCAGTGTTACTTTGCCAACCTTAACTGGACTTTTCTGTCTTGTCATGTAGGCTTGTGGATACATTTATGCTGGCGGTTGCATCATTTATTTTGTGGAAGTGCAGTTTTGTGGAAACCAGCACCTGAAGAATTTATTGCGTAGAACTATTACTGTGATGGCATCAAAATCATGTGGAAATTTCTTGGACTTAGCTTCTGGAAAATTACTGGATGTTCCTCAAACCCCTAGAGCTCTTCCAAGGGTGATGACTCTTCCTGGAATTATATCTGACAGTAATGGGAGCAATGATGTGGACTCAGATAGCACATCATCTTTTTGCCATGAGCGAAAAATCCTAGTTGCAAACATGTTGCCTTTGCATGCTCAAAAGGATTATGGAACTGGTAAATGGCACTTTAGTTTGGACAAGGACTCACTTTTGTTACAATTAAAGGATGGATTTCCACCTGAAACGGAGGTTTTATATGTGGGATCTCTCAAAGCTGAAATAGAAGCCAATGAACAGGATGAAGTTGCACAGAAACTACTTGATGACTTCCATTGTGTACCCACTTTTCTTCCTCATGACATCCAAAAAAAGTTCTATTATGGTTTCTGTAAGCAACATCTTTGGCCTCTTTTTCATTACATGCTGCCTATGTGTCCAGATCATGGAGATCGCTTTGACAGATTGCTTTGGCAAGCCTACGTGTCTGCAAATAAAATTTTTGCTGATAAAATAATGGAAGTAGTCAATCCAGAGGATGATTTCATCTGGGTTCATGATTACCATCTCATGATACTCCCTACGTTTCTGAGGAAGCGTTATAATCGAGTCAAGCTTGGTTTTTTTCTTCACAGTCCATTTCCTTCATCTGAGATATACAGAACGCTGCCTGTTAGAGATGAAATTCTGAAAGGATTACTGAATTCTGATTTAATAGGTTTTCACACATTTGACTATGCACGGCATTTCCTGTCATGTTGTAGTAGAATGCTAGGCCTGGACTATGAATCTAAGAGGGGGCACATTGGACTTGATTACTTCGGCCGCACAGTGTATATAAAAATACTCCCAGTTGGCATTCACATGGGTAGGCTGGAATGCATGTTAAATTTGTCTTCCACATGCAACAAAATCAAAGAGATACGCGAACAGTTCAAGGACAAGAAATTAATTCTTGGCGTGGACGACATGGATATATTTAAAGGTATCAGTCTGAAGTTGCTGGCTTTTGAACAGCTCTTGCAGCAACATAGGCAGTTGCAAGGAAAACTAGTGTTGGTTCAAATAGTGAATCCTGCTAGGAGCTCTGGAAAAGATGTTCAGGAAGCAAAAAGGGAAACATACACAGCTGCAAAAAGAATTAATGAGATCTATGGCTACCCTGATTATGAACCCGTGATTTTAATTGATCGTCATGCTCCTCGCTATGAGAAGACTGCCTATTATGCAGCCGCAGAATGTTGCATAGTTAATGCAGTGAGGGATGGTATGAACTTGGTCCCCTATAAGTATATAGTCTGCAGGCAGGGCTCTTCTGCCATGGATGAGGCCTTGGGTATAAAACCAGATTCTGCGAGGACTAGCATGCTTGTTGTTTCGGAATTCATTGGTTGCTCACCGTCTTTGAGTGGAGCAATTAGGGTGAATCCCTGGGATATAGACTCTGTCGCTGAGGCCATGCACATGGCACTTACCATGCCTGATGCAGAAAAGCAAATGAGGCATGAGAAACACTATCGTTATGTCAGTTCTCATGATGTGGCTTATTGGGCTCGCAGCTTCATGCAGGACTTGGAGAGAGCTTGTAAGGATCACTATGATAAGCGTTGTTGGGGCATTGGTCTAGGCCTGGGTTTTAGAGTTATCTCCCTTTCTCCAAGTTTTAGAAAGTTATCTGTTGATCACATTGTCTCAGCATATAAAAGGACATCCAGAAGGGCGATATTTCTGGACTATGATGGCACTGTTGTACCTCAATCCTCCATTGTTAGATCCCCCAGCACTGAAGTGGTGAACGTGCTGGATGCTCTCTGTAATGATCCCAACAACACAGTATTTATTGTTAGTGGGAGAGGAAGGACTTCATTAAGTGATTGGCTTGCTCCATGTGAAAAATTGGGACTGGCTGCGGAACATGGATATTTTATGAGGTGTCAAAATATTTCAAATATTCTGTTTATACTTCTCCTTTTGTATAATCATTTCTATATTTTTCAGCACGTCTGTGTAACTGAAAATTAGTGTGTCCTCTATTCAGGTTAAACAAAAACTGTGAGTGGGAGTCATTAGCTTCTGATCTTGATTGGAAGGAACTTGTGGAACCTATCATGAAACAGTACACAGAAGCAACTGATGGGTCCTCTATGGAGATTAAAGACAGTGCATTGGTTTGGCATCATCGGGATGCAGACCCTGACTTTGGCTCCTGCCAGGCCAAGGAACTATTGGATCACTTGGAAAATGTTCTTGCAAATGAACCTGCCGTTGTTCAGAGGGGACACCACATAGTAGAAGTTAAACCACAAGTATGCTCTCTCTCTCCCTCTCTCACACACACACACACCACATGCACACTCACAGCCTACGTGCGCAGAAATTTATACAATATATCTTTATCTGTAGGGAGTGACCAAAGGGTTGGTTACCGAGAAGGTGCTCTCTATGATGGTCAATAATGGCAAGGCACCAGATTTTGTGACGTGCATTGGAGATGATAGGTCTGATGAAGATATGTTTGAGAGCATATTGAGTGCTGTCTCCAGCTTATCCTTTTCCACATTGCCAGAGATCTTTGCTTGCACCGTTGGGCAAAAGCCAAGCAAGGCCAAGTATTATCTTGATGATACTGCTGATGTCGTGAGACTGCTTTGCGGTCTTGCCAATGCATCAAATCCAAAACCTCGGCACAGCGCTGAATTCCAGGTTGCCACCTTTGATAGTGTTTTCTAAGAAAAAAAAAACAAAGAAAAGAAAGATATGAGGTAGATTATGTAAATTGGTCTGCTTTTGGGGAATTCTCTTTTACTGACCAGGAAAAAGTTGACATAGTTAATCTTAACTTTAATAGGATATGTGGAAACTGGAAAACACTGAACTTTTTGGGTTCTTGTTAATTCTTCCTCTGTTGTTGGGTGGGGTGTGACTTACCTTTTAGTATAGAGAGCCTCTTTGGGCCAAAAAAAAAATTGTAGTTTTGGAGATGTTGATAATGGCTGCTCTGATTGATTATAAGGCGCCATTATTTGTATAGTTAACATTTCTGCCTCACATGTAATGTCTGTTTGATCCCATGATTTCAGTTTCTCTCTCTCTCTCTATAGATCTAAAAACAGAGCAACTCTGATAATTTCTTTCAATATGTAGTTTTTTTCAACATCAGGAACAAGCGAATATACATTCTTTGGAATAGGCCGAATGGCAAATTGAATATCTATTAGACCAACAATCTTTTCTTCAAATTGTCTTAGTTTAAATGTAATTATCGGCTTTAATAAAACTGGGCCGAGTTCTTTTTCATGTTACATTGTTCTGGGTTTCTTGTACCAAACTGGGCTTGGCTTATAGCCATAAACTTGCGCTAGTAATCTTCACATTATTTTCTTGACAAAATGGTATCTTAAATTCTGACAGATCACCATTGATTGATTCAATGCTGTTTGCCAAATTGATGCTCAGTAATACTAAAATTAGCTTCCACCAACAAAGTTATTGAATCTTCTCTATCACTTCAAGGCATTTGTATAAGTTTTTCAACGCATTCCCGCAATCTTATTGGCTGTTTCTTTGCATTATAATTCGTGACTCAGACATCTAACTATAACCAAATAGTTATGAACTTATTATGAATTGATCTGTAACAGAAGATTTTAGTGAAGACTAAAATTTTATTTTTACATTTTTTATAATTAATATTACAAGATTTTGCTCCACACACAGCACAGCAGCATATGATTCTGTAAAGAGTGATCTCTACGTCACCCTATCTCACTGTCCACGCGTCTCTTTCATTCTTTTCCTCTCTCTCCTCAGCCATTTCTCACTCTGCTCAGCCTCACTCCCCTTGAAAATCCCATCACACTCACCATCTTTTGATTCTTTCGCTCTTCCCAAGAATCTCAAAACCCAAAGAGAGAATTTTGCTTTCAACTTTCAAGCAATGCCGAGCCCCAATCAAGCATACCGAAATGTGCATTCTGAATACATTTCGGTATTCAGCATTTTTTTCTGGGGTCTTGCAAGAATCTGAAAACTGTCGATTAAAATGGGGAAAACCGTTTTTGTGGTGCCCTTCACTCTTCTACTCCTCATTGGTGGCGTCTATTCTGTTTCAGCTCCTTCCTCACCTGCCAGTAAGTACTTATGCACGCACATTATATTGTTTATATGGTTTTACTTTTGAGTGCTTGAAGCTTTTTCAATTTATCCAAACCATTTTGTTTTTTGTGTTTTTGAGCAGGAATCATAAATGGGTTTTGGTCAAATCCATTTTCCATGCTCATGAAATGGGTTTTATCACTCAAGGCCGCCACCAAAACTGGTAAAGATTGGTTTCTGATCAGATGAAAGGTTTCTTGGATTGTCCTTATTTTAGATTTTCTTTGCAGTTGATATTTTGTTTCATTTTTATTAATTTACTGGAATTCTGACATGATGTTGTGGTGGTGGTGCACCTGTTTTTGCAGCAATGTCAGGGCGTCAAATGGTGAAGTTTGAGAGCGGGTGTTTTGTGGAGACTGTGTTTGATGGCAGCAAGCTTGGCATTGAGCCTTACTCTGTTGAAGTTTTATCTGATGGGAACCTTCTGATTTTGGACTCTGCTAATAGTAATCTTTACACGATTTCTTCATCTTTGTCCCTGTGTAAGTTTCTGCTTTGGGATCCAATTTTGATGTCTTGTTGTGTTATTCGAATTAGTTTCTTTATGTGTTTGTGTGCTTCTTTAGCTCATGTCTTTTTTAGTTCTATAGTTTTTGCTTCTCTTTATAGTGATTGCCAATTGTTGGGAATTGAATGGAATTTGATGTGTTTGTTCAAAACTATGGTTTGAGCTGCCGATGTTGATGGCGAGTTGGGCCTTCTTTGCATCCCAAAATTGAATGATCTGATTTTGGCTGCATATAGCTGAAAAATTATGTATGTCGATAAGCTAAATTTGGTATTTGCAATGTCATTTTTTCATGTTAGGAAATGGTTGATTTTAAATTTTTCTGGATTTAGAGTTTTATTAATTTGGGATGTTTCATTTGTTTTCAGATACAAATATGTTGCGGTGTTGCTTCTTTTCTGAAACATAAGTTCCAGCAATTCCATTAGAAAGTAAGAGTGCGTATGAGTTGATGGGGGTTAATAGTGGGTAACAGAACATCCTTGAAGGTGTCTTTTGGTGGTTGGTTGTTCAAGCGTGTGAGCTTACTTGCATTGATCAAGTGCTATGAATTTGATTAAAGGCTCATCTGTTTTACAGATTAGGGATGTGTTTCTTCTTCTTTCTTCACCTTTTTTCCTTATGTTATTGTTGTGAAACTAACTTTGGTAATTCCTAGAAATTGCAGATAGCAGGCCAAAGTTGGTTTCAGGGTCTGCAGAAGGATACTCTGGGCATGTTGATGGGAGATTGAGGGAAGCAAGGATGAATCATCCAAAAGGGCTCACAGTGGATGATAGAGGAAACATTTACATTGCTGACACGGATAATATGGCAATCAGGAAGATAAGTGATACAGGTGATTTTTCTTGATTCGTGATTGAGCCAAAAATAGATGGATAGTTCTGCATACTCATTGTATTTCTTTGTTAGCTTGATATTTTTTGGCAAGATTGAACAATTTCAGTCCCCAAACACGATTGAGTATTTCATCATTGTCTTGTTTCCTGGAATTGCAACCCTACCTTTTAAACATCATCTCTTATGAATTTGGGTTGTGGTAAACTTTCTTCTCTAGGGGTCTCAACCATTGCTGGAGTCAAACGGGGTCGTGGAGGTTCGCATGTGAACGGACCAAGTGAGGATGCAAAGTTTTCTAATGATTTTGATGTGATCTACATGAGTAGCAGTTGCTCCCTCCTTGTTATTGACCGTGGAAGTAAGGCAATTCGTGAGATACAACTCCATTTTGATGATTGTGCTTATCAATATGGAAGTGGTTTTACCTTAGGTAAGATATCGGCATCATTCTCTTATGTTCTATAATGTTCGAGTGGACAAATTAATAAGATGAACATACTGCAGGAATTGCTGTGTTTATAGCAGCTGGATTCTTTGGTTATATGCTAGCTTTACTGCGAAGGATTGGTTCAATCGTATCTTCTCAAGAGGTGAGTCCACTTCCTATCCTCTGATTATATCTATCAATAAGTTACTGCATTCTGCTGAAAGAAAGCTTACCTGAAGATTAAATGTTTGTGTTGGAACTTAGTTTAAACATTACATGCTAGTCCCCTAATTCTTCTGGCAAGTATTCTTACAACAATGACAATAAAAATATCTAAATAGGAGTAACCTGATTAGTGTGTTAGTAGATCTACTTCTTGATCCTCGTCGGTCAATGCTTTCTCTCAACTGTGAACATATCCATATGCAGCTTCTGAGAGGAACTGTTTCTCCCTATCAATATCAAAAACCATTGAAGTCATCTCGGCCACCAGTAATCCCAACCAAAGATGAGGAGGAAAAACAAGAAGAAAGCTTTCTTGGATCTTCTGTAAAACTGGTTGCACAAACTGGAGCATCTGCTGCAGAAATTTTGGGAGGACTGTCTCCTGGGTTGCCAAAAAAAACCTTGAATAGACAACAACAGCAGAAGTATCCAAAAACTTGGCCTGTGCAGTTGAGCTTTGTCATCCCAGATGAAGACAAGCCTCCTGCCACTGAAACCAGGACTCCACAAAGAACCTACAACTTCATGTCGAAAGATTCTGAAAGAATGCAGAACCTCCGACAAAGCCATGCTTTCTATAGCGTGTGGGATGGAGACTATCCACAGCAGCAGCAAACAAAGGAACATCAACATCGTCATTAATTTCACTCATTAGCTCCGCAAACTTACCATCAGCAAAGCTCTGAGATGATCAATGAGATAGTGTTTGCAGCAGTACATAGGAGCAAGGCAGACATGAGACTCCGTGGTGATAAAGCTTCTTGACCTAAGGATTCCTGTTTATGACCCACATAGTATTTGTTCTCTTGGATATTGATGCATAATTTTCTCAAGATTTGTTGATGATAGCTTAAATTCAAAGTTTGGAGTGTAGTTAGGTGCAAATTATTTAGTAATGGAGGCATCCACAGAAAAGATGGTAGAATTCTTCTGTTATAGTTAGACATGCTACATTTTTTAGTTATTGCCTTATTGGGAGAATTTAAGGACTGTTTCTGACTCAGGAAATCTGTCTGGTAGAATTTTTTTTCCCTTTCAGAAGATACATGAGCAAAATTATCAATCTATTGATATTAGAAGATTCAAACAATTCCTATATGTAACATTTTTGGATCCAATGAAGTCCATAGCAGTGTTATTATTGCATCTTTAGAGTGGAATCTGTTTGCTAAGAGTGGGATGTGCCCAGTTTACAGCTTGTCACATTTTGGTTGAAATTTGAAAAGAATGTTTACCAAATACAGAAAAAGATTTCATTTTAGAAAGGACATATTGTATTCAACCTTAGTTGGCTCTATCATATCATGAGTTAATTGACATGTGGGAGATTCACAGAAAATTTTATTCCTCACCATGAAAAGGGAAACAATATCAAACAGCAATAGGAACTGTATTCATGCACATTCATATAAAACTATCAAAATGTTTCAAATTCTTTGTTGTGTTTCAATCAAATTAAAACCTGGAACATAAGAAAAAAGAAAGGCTATTTTTGGTTGTGAATTCAGTATTCTGTCAAAATAGTTTTTGGAAAGTGGAGTTGAGAAATGTGATAGCTGTTTGTTTGTATTTTGGGTGGTATATGGAGAATGTTTTGGAAGAAAATTGTTTGTTTAGTTGTGTTTTAAGAAAAAATAAGATGTCATATCGATAATTTTTTTATCGGGTAGGTAGAGTAAAATTGATATTTTAAAATTATTTATGTATATATAGATTGGATAAGGGAATAAAAAATGAGAGGATTAAACATTGGGGGAGAGATAAAAAATGAATTAGAAGGGTATTTTGGGCTTTTTTAATTGTTTTTTGAGGATAAAATTTGAAAATATATATGATTTATTTATTTATGTTGTGAGAGTTGAAAAATAAATTGACAATTTACAATCAAATATAGGTAAATAAATTCTAAAAGTGAAGCACTTAAATTACCAGGAAATAAAAAAGAAATTTTCCCATATGGCCCCACTTCAAAGTTTAAAAATAATATGTCCAATCAGCATCTGCACTGACACGACTATTCCGACAACGCAACACACACAATAATTCCTCCCGTGAACGAAAATTTTTAGTGCGCATTTTCTGAGTTTCACTTCTCCTTCAATTACATTGTACACTCACATAGAATTTTCTCCATTAAAATTGATTGTTAAATGTTCAATTGCATATTTCTGATTTCTCCCAATTAGGGTTGCCACTGTTTTTCCTCTTCTCAAGTTCCAGATCCAAATTTTGGATCCCTCGGACTGTATTTTTTACGTTGTCCGGATCTCCGTTCGTGATCTCATCTGTCGTTTAGGGATTCTGCTGAAACAGTTGTGTGAGGAAAATTCAATAGTAATTGCAGCTGGATCTTGTGGAGCTATCTCGGAGCATCAAAACCGACCCAATCATGAATCCCTTTTCCTCCGGCACCCGGCTGAGGTTAGTACTCCAACATCGTTGTTTTTTTATTTTTGTATATTCGTGTTAAATGCTACTGTTAGTGGATCATGTGCAAGAATTTTCTTGGTGCTTTGGCGGAGTTGAGATGATTTTATTTGAACTTTTCGTTTTACCTATTGGATATATGATATTGTAGCATTCTAACATAATCTTACGTGGATTGGCGTCGTTAATAATGATAGTGCTGTAAATGGTTGTATGATTGCTTAGGACAAGGAACATAAATCTTTGTAAGCGTGAATGGACGCATTGATCAAAGAAATGATGAAAACACAGTGGCGATAAGATATTGATCTAGGATTTATATTTGTTTATATTTTGAGAGTTGGGAACTGGGGTGCAGTATTTGTTATAGGACAGTGAGCGTATAATTTAAACAGAGAGAAGGCTGCCCTCATTGGTGAAGAGTCACTGACTGAGTCAAGCACTGATTTTGTTAATTCTAAACGTGGGATGTTGGTTATATGAAGTATTACTTATGATGCTGAGAAAGAAAATGATGTCAGTATAGAAAAGGATTAATGTTGTTGCACGAGGACATTTGATAAAGGTGGTTTGGCACGAACTGAATTGGTCTTTGTTTATTTTGAAAATGACATAATTCTCATGGTAGTATATTTTAGGTACTCCAGTATTTACTCTTTTGCATGAGAGGAAGTTAAACAGGAGTTGTCGGATGCTGATGCTATTGCATTTGGTGTGTATTTAAGGAGTGTTGGAAGGAGGGAAGGGGAAGTGGAGAGATCCACTATTATTTTGTCATTAGTAGAAGGAAAGAAATATGCATTTAAGAGGACAGAGATGAGCACAAGTCTGGGATAGATTTATAAAAAATGAAATTGATTTTGAGAATTTTAAGTAAAAAATATGGTTTTTATGAGTAATGGATAAAGCTGAAAGGACTTTGTTTGTGTGGAAATTGAAGTGATAGGGAAAAAATTTTTGTAAAGTCAAAACTCTATTCTTAGCCAAGTTCCAGAACTTGTCAGGTCAAATTAAATTCCTTCTTGTCTTGTTTGCGGTCATGGTATAGCAGAAAGTGACAACCCCTCCAATTCTAGGAAACCTGAGTTTTTCTTCACGTTATCTCTCGTACTGTCTTCCATCTCACCACTATGGCTTCATCTAGGTCCTTCTGATACTCTGCTTTTTCCCGTTTTCTGTGTAAAAGTTGCTTCTTTGTGTTGATTGTTAAATAATTGAAGTAATAGAGAAAACAATTTTGCAAAGTCAAAACTCCACTATTAACCAATATTGGGAACTTGTTTGGTCAAATGGAATTCTTCTGGTTTGCGATCATGGCATAGCAGAATGTGACAATCCCTCTGATTCTGTGAAACCTGTTTTTTTCTTCACATTATCTATTGTACTATGTTCCATCTTATCACTAAAGCTTCATTTATATCCTTCTGATTACTCTGGTTATTCTGTTTTTGTGTGAAAATTGTTTCTTTGTGTTGATTGTTAATTTTAGGTTACAAATTATCATTAACCTGACTATTTTCTTCCAGGGACATGATTCGGGCTATACGGGCCTGCAAAACTGCAGCTGAGGAACGAGCTGTTGTAAGAAAAGAATGTGCTTCAATTCGAGCTGCAATTAGTGAAAATGACCAAGATTATAGGCATCGGAATTTGGCGAAGCTCATGTTCATTCACATGCTTGGTTACCCCACACATTTTGGTCAAATGGAATGCCTGAAGTTAATTGCATCACCAGGATTCCCAGAGAAGAGAATAGGATATCTTGGTCTTATGTTACTTCTTGATGAAAGACAGGAAGTTCTTATGCTTGTTACCAACTCAATCAAGCAGTATCCATTCTACTTGACCTTTTCTTTGTACATTTGTTCTCTTTGAAACAAGTAACTTCTTTTTGAACACCCACGGGAGCATAGGAAAGACAAAGTTGCTAATCCTGTCATTTTTTATTTAGTGAAGTTTTTTTTGATGATTTGTTTATTTCTATAAAATCACACCCAGATACCTTAACTTGTGAACAGAGATCTAAATCACACCAACCAGTATATAGTTGGACTTGCTCTTTGTGCCTTGGGAAATATCTGTTCTGCAGAAATGGCTCGTGATCTTGCTCCAGAAGTTGAAAGATTACTTCAATTTAGAGATCCTAATATCCGTAAGAAAGTAAGTCTTTCTCATGATCCATGATAAGAACATTGGTAAAGGTATACTTATGGTAAGACAGTATTAGGTACCTCTGAAGGCATTTTATGTGAATTATTTACACAAAATATTCAGAGTCATGCTTTTTTCAAGAAAAATATTACTAAGAACAATTGGGAAGATAACATTTGATGAGACAGCTATATTTTCTTTAGTATATTATTGCCATGGTTTGTGCTTTTGTTTCACTTATCAAGTGTTGCTGAATAATTGGATTATCATAGTTTCTCAAACAGTTCTTATATCTGTTTTACTGATTGAGTTGTTGATGATGGGAGTTTTAACACTATTTCAAATTGTTGGGCAATAGATGGGGAAGATTAAGAACATTTGGCAAGTTCTGCCTACTGTTTTAGGACATTTGGAAACTAATGGCCTTCAATCTAAGCCGTATTTAATGCAAAGGATGTGCAGAATTGCTTTATTTGATTTTTGCGTGCTTACCTTGATGCCGAGATTTTCCCCCGTGTAGTCTTTTCTGCCATGCGCTCCAAGTTCAAGGCCAATTGTAATTTCTAGTGGTTTCATTTGGATTGATGATGATTCTGGTTTATTACTTTCCAAGGAAACAGAAATTTGTGTGCTTTTGGGTCATTGAAATAGCAAAAAACGGGAGGAGAAAATTATGGTTTTGTCATCTATGCTTTCACATTATTTTATTTATCCGAAAATAGGTATAATGCGAGACCTGAAACATCTCGTTGCCTTTAATAACTCTAGTATCTATATTATGTAGGCAGCCTTATGCACAATAAGGATAATAAAGAAAGTTCCCGACCTAACTCTAGTTTCTATATTATGTAGGCAGCCTTATGCACTATAAGGATAATAAGGAAAGTTCCCGACCTGGCAGAGAATTTTATAAATCCATCGGCTGCCTTACTGAAAGAAAAACACCATGGAGTTTTGTTAACTGGAGTCCAGCTTTGTACAGATTTGTCTAAAGTCAGTACCGAGGCTCTTGAGTATTTCAAAAAGGTATTTTTCGCGATGTTCAACTCTATGTATTTCCTGAATGTTGTCATTAGAAGCCAACATATGACAAAGCTGCCAACTTGACAATATTTTGATCTATTTCCTTTCTTTTTTCTTTGGGTGGTTCTAGAAATCCATAGACGGCTTAGTCCGATTTCTAAAGGATCTTGCAAACAGTCCATACGCACCTGAGTATGACATTTCTGGGATTACAGATCCTTTTCTTCATATTAGATTGCTTAAGCTTTTGCGTTTGTTGGGCCAAGGAGATGCTGATGCTAGTGATACTATGAATGATATTCTTGCCCAGGTAACTTGGCATTTCGAATTCACCACTTGTTTTCTCTGAATGTTCAGATACCGCTTTTAAATTTATTTGTAAGTATGTAATTCACAAATCAGTAATTTCAGATACATTGCTGATGAAATCATGACTGGTTTTCAAATATGTGTACCCACTATAAAAGATTTCTTCTTTGTGTACCATCTTACTAACCATATGGCATTCTGAATAAAGGTTTGAATAAGGCATATCTCTTCTGTCTGCTGGAATTCTAAATGTTTAAAGTTAATTTGTAATTTCATCTCTCTCCTGGCATGGGTCAACTTGCACTGCAAGTCTGAGCTTTAAATGAACAAGAAGACACTCCTCTTCATTCTTCCCTAGATTTTACTTGTTTTCTTATATTATTGCTAATTAATGTCTTAATAAAACAAGACATTGCTGTCTTGATATGTGGTATTAATGTGCATGATTGTTCTGTCATATGGATCACGTCAATCTTTTGTGGACGGTTCCAGTTCTTAAAGCTAGGAACTTGACATGCCTCTCGGGGTAGACTGGCTCAGGTTGATTATCATTGATATCACATCTGAACTTTGTATTTATCAGCCAGTTTGTCAAAATTCTTTGTCTATAATGGAGGAGATGATCTTAATTGTCTGTGAACTGTTCTTGATCTTCCTTTTCTTTGAATTTTTTTGAAAATACTACACAACTTTTATGGAACGTGCAGCTAGTTTTATGTGGAAAATGTTGCTGGTAACTACAGAGTTGAGTTGTAGAATTTAAATTTGAATTCCGATCCACTGGCATTGATTTATATTCATGAGATAATGCACCATTGCATGGGCTGATGCTGCTTGCACATTTTTCCATATTTCATTGTCATACTGCTTGCACATTCTTTGACAGTTACTAATCATACTTTGAGATAAATAATTTTGGTAAATCCCTTGGTAGTTGGCACCTTGGATATCCCATCCCCTCTGGCAATTCAAAACCAGAAAACAAAATAGAATATGGTTTTGTTTTCAAATTCTAGAATTGTTCATATTGATGATTTCATGAAAACATGGTTTTGGCACTTGAATTCATTGATTAGGAGTTGGGATACTGCAAATTCACTTGTTTCCTTTCCGTGATATTGTAGGTGGCAACCAAAACTGAGTCAAACAAAAATGCAGGGAATGCCATCCTCTATGAATGTGTTGCTACCATCATGAGCATTGAAGATAATGGAGGTTTAAGGGTACTTGCTGTCAATATTTTGGGAAGATTTTTGTCCAGCCGCGACAACAATATCAGGTCATCTTTGTTCATTTTCATTTGAGCACTCATATAAATCATCAGGAACACCATCTGTTTGCCTTAGGGGTCGAATTAGAGCGTTCTATAGTTTCTGAATATGACAATTGTTATCAGGCTTTTGTGCTTCATAAATGTAGTAATTTCATTTAGTTTTTCTGGTTAAACTGATGGTTTCAGGGCAATATTTAATTTAACCTTTTTAGCTTAATGTATGCAACATTGAGAGCTCATATTTGTAATTTTCCTTGCTCTCAAAGAGGCCCAGACATGTCTTGCATGCAGTATTTTCTCTTAGAGTCAAGCACCTATCAAATGATGATTGTATGCACCTTCTTTCTGATCCTGGTAAAGGACAAATCATGGAAGCAGCATCTGGAAAGATCAAATCATCTATTCAGATCTGAACTTTCCACTTAAGGCCCTTCAGTATCTTGTAAACATTTATGATATCCCTGTGAACCAACATTTTACATTTTCCACACATTATTGGAAACTGGTCTAATTTAGTGTATCTGATCCTAGTTTTTCAACAGTGATGTTAATGCAATTCATGGTTTTGTTTCTTCCATTGGGCCCAGTACAGAGTCAGTTTCAATCAAAATAGAGGCTGGAAGTCATTTAAATTTCAAGACACTTCTTCCTTATGAAACCAAACTAAGTATTCAAATGTTGTGGCGTGCAATTTGTATGACACTCTAACGGAGTCCTAATGATATCCATTAACACTCACTCATGTGTAACTGTTCATAATTAATTCAATTTTATAGAATTGGTTGAATCTATGGTGATCCTATTTAGAGATCTGAAACAGATTGTTAAAGTTTTCTTTCTCGTTCTGTGTTCACCTGGTAAGGAGTTTGTTATTTCTTCTGGCTCATACTTTTCTTTCTAATGACGTTAGAAGGTGTTTTTTCAGATATGTCGCATTGAATATGCTGATGAAAGCTATTGCCTTAGATAGTCAAGCAGTGCAGAGGCATCGAGCCACTATTCTGGAATGTGTAAAGGTGTGATGGAGCCAACTCTTAGTTTATTTTCCCCTGAAATTGTTTCTTTGCTTTTCCAAAATTCTTTTGATTTTATTGGGTTCATCTGTTGCAAAACATGATACCATGCTTGTTAGAGATGTTACTAAACACTTGTTATCTGTACTTTTGACTTTAGTTCTTTGGTAAATAATATGTAGTGGCTTGGTTGGGCAGCGGCTGTATTCACAACTGATAAGTCAATCCCCCTAGAAAACCCCAACTCTACCCGACAATCTTGTGCTTGTAATTGTTTTTGAAGTTCCTATGGTTCCAATTTAAACCCCATAAATATATTTATTTTTGTTTTTCTGTCTTTTGTCTTTCCCACTATCTCCTAAAACTTGCTTTTCTAGGATAACATATTGGCTATACTACCTTAGCAACTCATGAATGTTTATTTGATGTCAGGATTCAGATGCTTCAATTCGTAAAAGGGCCCTTGAGCTTGTTTATCTTCTGGTAAATGAAAACAATGTGACGTCTTTGACAAAAGAGCTTATTGACTATCTTGAAGTAAGTGACTTGGAATTTAAGGGAGACCTCACGGAAAAAATATGCTCTATTGTGGAGAAGTAAGTTGATTTGTAGACTTCATTATAGCTAGAGAGGAATTAGATATTTTGCAATTTGTTCATTAATCGTTTTTGGGCTCTCGTCCACCCTAGCAGTAATTAGATGCATTCAACTGCAATATCATCAACTGACAATACCTTTAACATGGTTGAACTTGAATAATTAAATATATTCTAGTTTATTGCAGTTCTTCATAGCTTTATATCATCTGCTGTGTGGTGCTCCAGGTTTTCCCCTGAGAAAATATGGTACATTGATCAGATGTTCAAGGTTCTATCGGAGGTATGCTTAACATTTTGCAGAGTTTTTGCTAATACTTTAGTTGGCTTTAAAGTTGGGGTCTTATTGACAATTGACAAAAAGTAATGTCTTGCATATTATTTCAGATACCAGTAGCGTCTATCATATCAATTCGTGCAATGCGAAGAAGTGAAAAATAAGAAATTCAGTGTAGTTCAGCTTTTCATTGTCCTTGTATATTGACTGGAACAGCATGGCCTTTACAGATCTAGAGGGAAAAAGTTTCTATACAAAGATGAATATGGTATATGAAAAGTCTAGAACTTCATAAGTGGGAAGTGCTTTCTGAATCACAAAGTTAAAATGGGCGACGCCTCATTTTGATGCAAAAAACCTAGTAGGTGCTTGTTATATTGGTCATACACAAGTTCTGTTGTGGGGGTGGCCAAGCATTACTTTAATGGTAACTGCTTTGGGATTTTAGCCCATACGTAACTTCAATATTTTTGGGCATTTGTCCTCATAGTAACATGTAATTTTACTTTCTAGTGCAAAAAATAAGAAATTATTAATTCAAATGGTGGGACAGCTGAAATTCAGTAGGTATTCTCGGCATAAGAGATGCTATATTGTTAACCATTGAAGTACTTGTGTCACAGAAAAAAGTATGCCAACATTTTTATTAGGAATCCTAAATTTCCCATACGTGTATTTGTTGCTAATGATTTCTGCTAGAAGTTATATTATCTGATTTCTACTTAAACATGCATGTTTCTGTGATGTTTATCCTGTCCCTCGTGAGTTCTTTTAAAAATGTGCTATATTGTCTAATATGTAGAGTCAAATGAAAAGCTGGATCTGGCCCATTTTACTTGAGAGCTGATTGTTGTATGCAATGCAGGCTGGAAATTATGTGAAGGATGACGTGTGGCATGCCCTTATTGTTGTAATCACTAATGCTCCTAACCTCCATGGGTATAGTGTAAGATCACTGTACAAGGCTGTGCAAACAGCAGGTGAACAGGTATACTGTAGCTGTTGTAGGATAAGTTATTGGAAAATCTTACTTGTCTTCACTCCAAGAAACTGTGCTATGTCTTCACCAGGAAACTCTTGTTCGAGTTGCTGTTTGGTGCATTGGAGAATATGGGGAGCTGTTGGTTAGTAATGCCGGAATGCTTGCTGTAGAGGATCCAGTAACTGTGAGTTCAACGTTTTTAAAGTTTTTCTTAATTTTCCATATCAGATTTTGTCCAGATTTTTGTACAAATTGGGTATTGGAATTATCCCCCAGTTTCTAATGGTGAATATTCGTCAACTGGGCCTAGTAGAAGCGAAGGGGGGAATAAGTTTCTTTATAATACGAATATACGTTGACCCTTAGTAAACTAGGTTAGATACTCCAGCAATTGTTGCTTTTTCCTGAAAAATGTTACAGTTTTCCCCCTTTATCATGCATGCTTCCCCCTCCTCCCCACCAAAAAAAAGAAAAAAAAAAAAAAAGACCCAAGTTCTCTGTCTTCTTTGAGAATGACGCAATATGTAGTTTTTCGAGGATATTTCAAATGTGACAAGTCAGAGGCTGCAATCTCTTTCTCTTCATTTTTCTCTCCTTTTGAAGGAGTACCCACCCATGTCTTATCAAATACATATTACATTTTGTCATGAGGTAATTAGTTCTTGTTTTAGCTCCTTTCCAACCACTGATCCTCTTAGTTGGAATAGAAAATAGGTAAGAATCTCATATTCATAATTATAAGTTAGGTAGGTCCTGTTTGGTTTCATTTTTAAACCCCATTTTTGCATTTTCGACTATTTGAAAATTGAAACATATCACTTTTTACACATTTTTACCTTGTATATTTTCATTTTCATTCTCAAAATACATTTTCTAACAGCATATATATTATCTCCCAATAACCTTTATATATTCTCTTTCTATTAACATTATTTCTATCTCTCCCTACCTACAACCTACTAAACTCAACGTAATTATTACTTTTCCAACAATCTATCCAAATACAAATTTATTTTCAACTCATTTTTACTAATTGCCTTTTCAAATTGAAAATGATGGAAATGAAAAATGAAAATGGAAATAAAACCAAATGGGCCCTTAGTTTTTGAACTTGGCTTTGTGGAGGATAGAAAGATTATCTTGCTCAAAATGCGAGCTTAAAACTTCTTACTCTAATGCTGCGCACTTACACAACCTTTTCTGGTTGTTAAATCCTTTGAACTACTTTTATGTTTTCAAGCATACTAATTAAGTGTGATGATGATGTGAAGAAGAGTGATAATTTCTCAGTTAATTGAGAAGTCATCCTAATTACACGTTTACAGAGAGCTGAATAATTGGGCCTAACATCTAAAATCACTTCTTCACATCATTCTTGTTATCATCGTGAACTACGGTTAATCTTTCAAGTTGCGCTTCAAAAGTTTTCATTTCATAGACAACTTTGGCAATTTTGTTATGGGGAGCAGGTGACAGAGGCTGATGCAGTTGATGTTGTAGAAACTGCAATTGGACGTCATTCATCAGATCTCACAACTAGAGCTATGTGTTTGGTTGCTTTGTTAAAGCTATCAAGCCGTTTCCCCTTGTGTTCAAAGTATGTTGCCTCTGTGATAGTATGTTTAAATGTTTCCATTTGCTACATTAATATCCTTTACAAGTTAGGAAATATTTCTAATCTATCACAGGAGGATAAATGAAATTGTCCATCATCATAAAGGAAGCCTTGTGCTTGAACTGCAACAGCGAGCGATTGAGTTCAATTCTATTATCGAGAAGCATGAGAAAATCAGGTACAGTTGTAGAGTCTGATTTGAAAATTCAGAGTCTTCTCTTTTGGTTCTTTGTTACATGGTTCTATTGCATTTGTTCAGATCTGCCTTGGTCGAAAGGATGCCAGTGCTCGATGAGGCAACCTTTAGTGGGAGGAGGGCTGGTTCAGTGCCGGCTGCTGTTTCTACTTCACAAGGAGCTCTGCCAAAAATTCCTAATGGAGTTGCCAAACCCACTTCAGCTCCCCTTGTTGATTTGCTTGATCTCAGTTCAGATGACACCCCAGCACCAGGCTCATCTGGCGGAGATTTTCTTCAGGATCTTCTTGGGGTTGATGTGTCCCCAGCTGCTTCACAAGGTCGATTTTTGTCCATGCACAGAAGTGAAACAATAATATATAATAATTATATAGGAATTCTTTGCAATTATCTGGTATTTTTTTTGTTTTAGATCATGCCAAAGCCTCATGAAATATGCACCTAGAAAGATACTGCCCACTTATGTCTCTCATTGTTTTCTTTTGAAAACTCGTGAAAAGTAAGAGATAGATTCTAGTACATGTTGCTGGTTTATCCTGACAGTCACATGGCAGAGAGTTATACTGTTTATTTCCTTATTACTTTCAAAATACACCAAATACTCTACAGTATAAGTTGATTGATGTTTGATCTCTGATGTAATATTTACTCTTTGATTGGAAGTTGTAGTCCTGAGCAAAGTTTAATATTAGAGAAGCTTTTTCCAATTATGCATGAAATTTAAAGCAATTTATTTTTGCTTTTAATATTTCAGGACCCAATCAGACCCAAAAGAGTGGTACTGATGTGTTGCTGGACCTTTTGTCAATCGGAACTCCTCCAGCTCAAAGTAGCTCATCCACACTTGATATTTTATCTGCCGGTCAAGATAACAAAAGTTCAGTGGATTTGTTAGGCAACTTGGCCTCCCCCTCGCCTTCAGCGCAAACCTCATCCCCTGTTGGAAGTTCTTCAATGATGGATTTGTTGGATGGTTTTGGAGCCAGTCCATCAGTGCCTCGTATGTTTCATTAATTTATGTACCTTTTTTGTTTCATTACTATGTTCTTGGTAAACTTTTGACACCCTTGCTTTGAGTTGCAGAGACGAATGGCCCAACCTATCCAGCAATTGTTGCATTTGAAAGCAGCTCTTTAAAAATAACTTTCAACTTCTCAAAGGAGCCTGGCAGCCTACAGACCGCACTCATCGAGGCTCAATTTGTGAACAAGTCACCCAATATCTACTTGAATTTTGTATTCCAGGCTGCTGTCCCCAAGGTAATTTAACGGTGCTATCGTCTTAACTTTCATCTTAGTTGAATTCTGTTCACTGGGAGGTGGAAGTTTTGGTAAGATACGATTCCAGGTCATTATTAGCTCACAATAACTAAAATATGTTCTTGCATATTCTTGTTCTCTTGTATGGAGTGGAGTTGTTGTCAGTTGATATTGATGCACGTGTTTTTTCGCTTGTTGCAATCTCTAACTAGAAATTAAAATCAGAAACATCTTGTGGAAAATTTATGCTTCCTTTTGTTATCAGTATTCTGCAGCTTACAGAATTGGTATTGATTATTTAGCATGTAATGGTTTTTATTTCGTATCTTCTTCCTTAGAAGATTGTGCTGAGGTTTTCAGCTTACTAATAAGCTCTGCACCTGATTCCATGGGCTTTAGATATTACTTGGATGGCAAAATTTTGCTATTGCACCTAGACTATGTCTTTTTGTTCTTGTATCAGGCGAGAGGGAGCGTTTTCTTCCGTGTTTTCATATTATTTTGTTTATTATCTGCAGTTTCTTCAGTTGCACTTGGATCCAGCTAGCGGTAATACACTTCCTGCAAGTGGTAATGGATCCATCACACAGAAGTTGCGAGTTTCAAACAGCCAGCATGGAAAGGTATGCAAGTTCCAGTATGCTTATATTTTCAGAAATTCTTTGATGAACCGCCTCTTTCTTCCTTCACAGCTTTTTCCATCTCTTTTAGAAGCTTCATCATATATACATAGTGCAAAAAGTGATGCACACAGTTTAACATTTTTTCATCCCTTCAATAAAATAACGTCAGTTATACAGAAATTTGTTTCTGACATTAAGAGCTGATTGATGCAATCTGCGTGGATATTGATGTTGTAGCTTTTCGGTTTTCCCCCATAACAGGGAATATGTTTTTGGAATTGCAATTCCTTTTGTGTTTATCTTGAAGATTTTACAAATTCATCTACATTTTGTGCCCCATATAAAATTATGCTTTTGCTTTCAGAAATCCCTTGTCATGCGCATAAGGATAAATTACAAGGTGAACGACAAAGATGTTATTGAGGAAGGACAAATCAACAACTTCCCCCGTGATTTGTGAATGAATATAGCCCTTGATAGTTGATAATTGGAATTCTTGTCAATTCTCATCGTTGAGTTGAGAAGGCATCTTTTCGGTTTTTGTAGTTTCAGGCAAATTTTTGTTATATTGTTTTGGCAATCTCAGCACAGCAATTGGACTTTTGACTGGCTTCAACCAGTGCAGTACCCTTTGGATGCCTCTCTTTACCTCTCATTTCTTCCCTTTGAGGGTAGTTCATGTACATTGTTATAAGAAAAGTTGCTGTAAGCTTTTTTGTGGAGTCAAACTTTGCCTTATGAGCCACAATGTAGAAAGGAGCTCTTGCGAATTTTCTCCCTGCATTGCTGAGTTTTTATTTCTGATTTTGTAAGCCTAATATTACATAACTCTTTGTACTCGATTCTCAAGTCATATTTGTAATATACAGTTTCAAATTTAATTCTTGATTAAGTCGAATATTTGTATACCTTAGAGTTCTCTTTCACTAATAGCATATAAACAAGAAACACTCATACATTGTGTGTATCTGTTATATCAGGTTCAAATCTAGCCACTTATTTCCACTTTGGACTTCTTCCATTTCATATTTTTTTATCTACTATTTTAATTTAATGAATATATGATATTGTATTTGATTTTCAATCAATTATATTTATAAAAAATATTTAATACATTTAACAATTCAAATTGACTTATTTCACTACGTAATCATATGAGTTGTATATCATTAGATAATAAATGCTGATGTCAGTATTAAAATTTAAAATATCATCATATTTTCATACTGAATGAGTCATAAAACCATCAGTCACATGAGGTTCATATCATGCCATTTATTTCAGTACTGTAGTTTATAATATCATATATTCAACCAATGATGTCAACTTTCAATATATGATATTATCATATATGCTGATTTTAATCTATTTGAAAATATATAGTCACATCACATGGGCTGTTACAGGGGGAAAAGAATAGTAACATTTTTCATTAATGGTTTAGAGACCCCACGAGCTAAATAAATAATGGAAACTATTAAATTGAATCCAGAAGTGAACAAAGCACAAAGGAGGCAAATATGGGGGAACCAATGATTTTGTGCAACTACGAAAATGATCCGCTAATAAATGCAATTTGTCCCAACGCGACCTTATCGTACTTTGTTTTCACATGAAAATTTTAACTTTTTCATAGTTTGAGCCAATGGCAAATATTTATTATTACTGGCTCTGCTGCCTGCAGCTGCATGTGAATGACAAAAGGGACAATGCAAATATAGTATTTTATAAAACGCTTCTAGTTTAGATTCCTATGTAATGTACCACTACCAATTTTCGATTCTTATGAAGACTAAAGGTTATGTTTGGTTGTGTTTTGCCAAAAACAAATTTGTTTTAGTAAAATATAACCAAATATATAATTTATTTTTTTTAGCAAAACAATCGCTATTAATATCAAAATGCCCCACGAACTGCAGAACGACAAGACCTAAAGTTAATTAATAAGGTTGTGTTAATAGATATCCTATAAAGCACAGCAGGTGTAACTTTTCAATTTGATTCGTACACTATAAAAAGCCTCAATAGATTTTTTTTTCAAAGAGTATTGCAAATAAAGAATTTATCATCCTATCAACGAATTAATATTTTTTTAATTTTCAAATCAAATAATTAAAGTATAAACTATCAATAATGTACATAAAATGTAAACAACGCGACCACGTAGGGTCGAACATAAGATTTCTCATATAAACTATCAACAATGTACATAAAATGTACATAACGCGACTACTTGGAGTTGAATACAAGATTTTCCACATAATAAGAGAAAACAAATACCATTTGAGTTACAAGCCATTAAACCCCACAAAAGTTAGTAAATTAAATAGCACCCCAAAGACCCCATCACACATATCGAATTCATCCCATTTTCTTGGCAGTTATCCTTTCACACTTTCTTCCGTGCTCTATTATGAAAATTTATTAACTTTTTTTTATATATAATTTATACACATATTTATTAAAAATTCGTTAACTTTGAACTCTTAACCTCGCATTTTAATTTTTATGCGTGAGATTGATGCCATTAAATTAAATAACTACTCGATGTGAATATTTAATAACTTAAACATTGAAACCATCCAAAATAATCAATTTATTAATCTTGATATCCTAAATGATACTTCAAAGACTTGAACGATTTTTAATAGGTAATAATTATTCAAGAAATCAAATCCTAAGCTCTTTTGCTGCATTAACTTGAGATGGGCCACACCATTTCCCTTGTGTGGCTCATATAATCCACTTCCTCTTAATATTGATGTAATGTGATCCCCAACTTACCAGCACTTTTGATGCCTGATAGACTTTATTTTTTGAGTACTCTTTGCTTGATAAACTTGTCAATATTTTGTAAGGTCTAGCAATCATGTTGTCTTCTAATCGATATCCCCATTCTATCTATTTGGGTGATAGGCCGCATGCATATGGGATTCACAATTATTAACCATTGCTTAGCCTTTTAGAGTTTTAAAGAAATTTATATGTTGAAAGTTATAGGTCTCTTTTCATGTAGTCTGATGCAATAAATTTTTTTTACAGTTGCTCTAAACATATTTTATAATATCATAATGTAAAATAATAATATTATCGTATATAACAACAACAAATGATCTTCAAGTCAAGTCTATATATTCTCTATGCCATCAATTTACTATTATAATTCCATTGCTTGCAAGAGCACTATGATGTAATGGTTTCTAAATAAATGTATATACTTTCATCTTTTATATGTATATACACTTCGTGGGCTGCACTAAGATAAAATGTACAGCAGCAATTTATACTCTCGTTCCATCTTTTTCTCAAGAGATTCCATCAGGAAAAGAAAGAAAAATTAATGACATTTGGACAGCGTCTATTCAATGAAACAGCAACAAAAGGGATGTAAGAAAAAGGGAAAAAGAAATAATAGAAAAATAGAGAAAAATACGGCTAAGTTTGCATGAATTGTTCCCTCCAGATTGCTTTCACTTCTTCTTTTTTCTTTTCTTCTTTTTCTATTGGACCAATTCACAGCTATAACTGTTGGAGCACAGAATATACAGTAATATGTTGGAAGGGCCATGAATTATTGCACCATATCATAAGCTTAAGAGAACACTCCAGGGCCCCATCTCCACTGACTCTCAAGAAATTCATCAACTTTTCACATTTTTTCCTTTCTTTTAATCATTGACAGAGTGCAGTGCTCCCATTATTTTAATCTAATCCCAAATATTACCATTTTCCATCCCCACAAATGGGAGTTGGGGTACTTCATCCCATTGGATTGGGGGTGACATGGTATCAGAGTTTATATTTAGGAACCCCCACAAATTTCTAACAGCATGTAATTAAGTATTAGAAACCAGTTCCTTAAACTTTAAAAGGGATTGTAATAATCTAACAATATTTGGGATTCCTGGAAAGTCTATCCTTGGATCTTGAAATGAGCTGTACTGCTTGATGATTGCCGGTTACGTTACCAGATAATTTTAACAGCCTGTATAATTCTTGTTCAAAAATATACCTCGGGTTGGAGTTTGGGATATTCTTAAAGTTTTTTCCCTACTAAAACAATAGGTCTCTTCTTTTGGCGATGCAACATAATATTTGAATCGACTCTACTCTATCAAAGGGCATTAGATCGAAATTTTTTTATTGTGGATGTAATTTTTATTGAAATATATATTTTTGGTTGGAGTTTGAAATATTACTAAAAACATATATTTTTTTCCCTACAAATTCATTAAATAGAGAGATCACCAATATGTATTTGCGCACATTATCCCTTTTATCCTAATGCCAAACCCTTTGTTCCTTCCCACAACGATTTTCAAATTCCCCCCCATACCCTCTTTTCCCAAGACATTCCCTCTCACCAAGAAAGAAAAAGCAATACATGTTTAAAAGGATGTGTTAAAATAAAAAAGAAATAAGAGATTTTTGGAAGAATCACTATTATGCTAGGCCTACAACCGTACCTAACAAAAGAAGAAATTTTTGCATAAATATTCCCACCAGGGTGTTGCTTTTACTGGTGAAGATCAGAAGAGAACATGGGTTGCATAATAAGCTAGAGATTTTACCCTCACAATAGATCATGGGTTGCATAATAAGCTTGAGATTTTAGTTTTTACCCTCACAATAGACCCCATATATCCATATTTGTGCCCTCAAGTCAACTTTTTCCAATCAAGTTTCCTCATTATCACAAGAGTGCCTTCTTGCCACTTTTTACTGATCCCACCACTATCAATTTCATCCCACAATTGGGCAGAGAATAAAGTGCCAAAATTCATTACTAGGAACCCAAAGTTTCCAAAAGGCATCTAGTCATTATACAGCAACAACCACTTCATTTCTTTTATCTTAAATGCTTTGAACCTACTGGACAATCTGTTTAGAATGAATCAAAAGTCCAAAGAAAAGAGAAAGGGGGGAGCTTGGGAAGTTGTGTAGATCAATGCTCATTAAACATTATATGGCATTTTGGAATTGTAGCATTTGCAGGGAGAATTGGGAGCTACCAAGAAATTTGAAAAGTATGGTCACACAAATCACAACAGCAAAGATTTAGTGGGAATCAACTTTTCCAAAGAAAATGCAATGGAATTTGAATTGAAGATAAAAGAAAGTTTGGCCCATCTGTCAATCCACAAAGTGTGATGTGAAAAAGAAGCATCATTCGACTTGAGTTGCATAAAAAGAAACCAAAAAGAAAAGTGAAAACAAAAGCAAGAAAAACAAGCAAAAGAGCCCTAACAATTGAATGGCCTGATTACTGGACTGAATAAGGTTCAGAGCCAAAAAGGGCTACTGCTTATACCCTACATTTTGTATCTGGTATAGACTGAACATAATGATTTTCATGGTAAACTTACATTAACAGCATTAGAATAATGTGTAGTTGTGGAACTTGGGAATTTACCTTTCTTGGACCACAGCCAAATCTTGGAAACAGAAAAGCTTTCACCTTTGGCACCATTGTTAATTTTCTTCGCATCAGCATCACCAGCAGCAGCATCCCCCTCACTTGTGAAATTCCCTATTTGCCCACTCTTCCCTTTCACAGGCCCCCTCAAGTCACTACCCTCAACACCATTTTCTCTATCTCTTCTACTGGGGCACAAGGCAACTTGTAGGTCTGAATCAGCAACCACATATTGGAATGAACCCATGGAATAACACCTCCTAGCATCCAAATTGCTTTTGCTGGTCTCTCCAACTTCAGTTTCTCCATGTGCACCAATATTTGTGCTCCTAAATTTGCCAAGTCTCACAGAAAACACCCTTTTCTCATTAATTACAGCACTATTATTATCTTCTCTAGGCTTCAACTCACCAACAAAACCTGCATTTTCTGAACTCCCGTCCTCTGTTTCTTTTGAATCTTCAAAATAAAAAACAGGGTTCTCAAAAGAAAATCCAGGTGACAAGATTACCCCCCTACAAAGTGGGCAAGATGAGTTTGACAACAACCATGTGTCTATACAATCAACGTGGAAAGCATGACTGCACAACGGCAACAACCTTAACTTATCCTGTTCTGAGAACTCACACAAGCAAACAGCACAATCAAAAGGCTCCTTTAAGCCCATAATATCCTTGTAAAGGAAAACTGGGAGGGCATCAATGCAGGCTTGGTCTAGACCAGAATCATGTAAATGAAAAAGCTGCTGTAATTGCCTTTGAAAGTCACCAGAAGTAGACATTTCTGGGTAATTATGGGATTGTGCAGATCTCCGCTTCAAGAGGAACCTTATGAGCAAGTGGAGAAGAGCAGCAATGAAGAAAACAACAGCTAGTACTACTATGATGAAAAGAATAACAGGGCTGATTTTGCTTCCAAATGCTGATTGAATCCAAGACATCTTTTCTTTTAGTATTATGGCAACAACTGAATCAAACCATCAAACCAGTGATACAAATCCCAAGCACAATCTTTTCTTGTAATTTCAAGAAACCAAACTCAGTAGTATGAGTAATACTTACTATCTAGAACCATAGAAGGAAGCAAAATCAAATCCTTAGCAGATATTTTGATACAGAAAGACTCATCACTTCAGAATAGCACCCTCTTGACTTGCTTAGACCGATATGGTGAAACCAAAGCCCCCTTTGCATATGCCAAGAATATAGCCTGAAATCAGGTTTTGTGTGCACTTGCTGGAAAAAGCCCTGGGGGAGGAAACAGCTTGGTGAATTCTTCTGTTACAAGGGAGGGGGAAAATCAAATGAGGAGGATTCAAGAATCAAGAGAGTCGGCAACTTGGGACTAGTTTCTTTGGCTTGCAATGGAGGAACATGGCAACTTGGGACTAGTTTCTTTAGCTTGCTGAACTAGTTTTTTGAGCTTCTTGAAGTCAAGGTTAAAGTGGGGCAAGAAAATTTCACACTCAAAAATATGTGGGCTACCATCTTTTATGGGGGTCCTCTAAACACACAGATTAAGGCTAAAAGTGGGAATTAAGAATTAATGATACTGATTTGCCCTAGTTTAGGTCCAATGCCATGCTAAATCTGCCTTTGGATTGCAATTTTGCTCGGAAATTTTTATAAACTTGTTTATCCAAAAAGTTCATTTCTTTTTTTGAAACTAGGAAGAGGTTTATTTATGGATGCTTCTAGGCTTAATTAGCCACTAATCATTTTTATTTTCAAACAAAAATTATGTTATTCTTTCAGGGCATGTTTACTTTGCGGAATTGAAGCCTTATAAAAACATATCGGTCCACAACTGTTCGGATAATTTGAGCGATGTGTCATCCTACCTTTGAGGTGGGATGGTTTTATTGTACATTTATCGTTGCAACTTTAAATAATTTTTTGTTGCAGCACCAATAATTTTTTTTAAAAATAATTAAAAATATATTTATATTAAAATAATTAAAAGAAAAATTGATATAAATAATTTGTGTAAAGATGTTGTATTAAAATGGAGAAAAAAATAATTTCTTGATGCTAAATAAAAAAGAAGAAGAAATAGTTGAATGTTGTATTGACATGAAGAAAAATTAATTTTTTATGTTAAATAGAAAAATATTTTAACTAAAGATACTTTAATCTTATAGAATTTATCCAAATTTTATAATTCATATTTATATAAACATTCTAAATAAATAATTTAATATAATAATTATCCTACAAAATAAATAACCAATCAAAAATACAAAATTATTCTAATTTTTTTTTTTATTATTTTATCTTATCACTCCACATCCCATATCACAATAAGTGGGCTTTGTATATTAGTTGTGAACACCCAATATCAGTTGCGTGTCCGGACATGGATGGCATATTACAGAGGACACCACCTAACTCAATACAAAAAGAACAAAAGAAATTGAGAATTTGAAAAGGATTAAGATGTCAAAACATTAAAGTTTTCAAACAAAATTTGTTTTTTCCTTTTGCTTTTCTTTTTACTAAGCACCACGTGTACGTAGGTGGAGGTTGGTATGGACTTTATCATTATTACATGAATTACAAAGATAATAAAACTAATTTTTGAAAAAGAAATGCTATTCTCTTTATTAAACCTTACGTGAGATCGACAAAGAAGTAAAGTATTGTCCCCTCTACAAAATTCCAAGTAAGATCAACGAACAAGTAAAGAATTCTTCAAATTATCCGAAAAAAGAAAAAAAAGATAAAATAAAATAAAAAAGAATTATTCAAATTTGACAGAATTTTCTTTTTTTTAGCAATAACGCCTATTCGAATCGAACATGAGACATTCCACATAATAAAAAAGATAAATTCGACAGAATTAATACTTCGCATGCCTATGAAGGCAATTAGACAATAACTGATAAAATCATTATCCTCCATATATAAAAAATTATTAAATCCTAATTGGGCTAAATGGATTTGTCTAATATTTATGATTGTCTTAGCCCAATTCACTAATATTCGATGTCTTCTTTGATGGGCCACAGCCCACTTTCGATGGTTCAACCGTTTGGGCGTCCCAACATCAGAGCCCACTTCGTTTTAATAGGATTTTTTTATTTAATTTTGTTAAATTGAAAAGGTTAATTTAATCACTCTTTGAATTTAACTAAGTTTTTTGGTTAAGTTAAAAAGTAATTTAAAAAAAAATAATTTGAAAATTAATTAATTCATTATTTTTAGAATTAAATACGATATAAGTATGCCAAAATTATTCCCCTATCAAATTCAAGAACACAAAGTTTAAAGTGCACCTTTTGTTGCATATTGATTGGGGTGATATGTGCATCAATTTTCAGCTGGTTCATATACCGTTGTTGTGAACTGTTTGCTATGAAATTTGTATGGAACTTTATGCCATTGGTAAAGCAAATCAACTCTTCCATATTGTTAAAATTTGATTTGAATTTTTAGTTAAAATTATATATATAAGTATCTATATATATAAGAGCATCAAGTTTGGACGAGTTTTAATTGAATTAGTATGAATTCAGCTCGAATAGTTTATTACTTTTACATATATTATATCACCTTTTAACTGATCAAATTGAGTTTTGAGCTAAATTTTAAATTTTATTCGATTTATTATAGTTAGTTAATAATCGAATCTAGGTAACATTTTACCGGTGGATCCCTAATGGAGTATCCATTAGAATGATTCATACTGGAAGCTTCATCTCTAATTAAATCTACTCCAGAAATTTATAAAATATTAGGATCGGCTCAAAGTCAAGCAAATTTTTTTTTCGATACTCAAATTAGTACTAAGTTTCTTAATGAGAGTAAATTAACACAATAGGAGTTAAGATAGAAATATCTCAAAATTGAATACTTCCTTAAATGGCATTTATAGTGATGAAGAATTAGTTAACCTCACATATATGTGGTCTCATATGAACTCTCATTTCGATTCACTTATTAAGATTGATGAATAGAATTCAGATGGTTTAAATTTTCTATTACATTTTCTATTCCATTTTATGAATATATACCACGTATATTAAATATTTTCTTACAAAAATAATTGATTGAAAATCATGTACACTTTGCATAAATATGGCAAATTGAAATAGACGATGGAATAAAAAATAAAATAGATGATCCAAAGTGCCTAAATATGTAAATGACGATTCATTACATCAGAGAATTCTAAGGTTGTTTAGAATACAAAATTGCATTTAATGATTCATAACTTTATGTGAACCATAATGTAATAATAATAATAATAATAGAGGGAGCTCTAACTCATGCCTTATTAATTCTTTTTCATTTTTCCAATATCTGGCAATACTACCAAAACAAAAAGAAAAATAAAAGAGAAAACTTAAAATGTGAAGAGAAACTGGGAAAAGAAAAAAACAAGTGAACTTTACCACAAACTAACATTTGATTTCCCAGAATTTAACTGTAATACACAGACAGTAGCTAGCTAGCTTATAACGCCAAATTTAAAACCGATCAATGTTAAAATTATAGTAAAGGGTTCTTGCAAACCTTACAGCCCAAGAGAAAAAAAGAAAAAAGAAAGAAGAAAATTAATGCTGCAATTATATATATGGAAGTTTATGGCAAGAAGCAGTCATGGAATATATAACTGCGCAAGGGTTTTCAAGATATTAATCTGCAGCCTCAGAAGCAATATATAATCTGCTGTTTTAAGCAAAAGCCGGTCGGGTTTCAAGCCTCGGCCTCCCGGTATGATTTTCTGCAGCTTATCCACCTTCATTTGGACAGACCGGTTCGCCATTCCTTCTCTGCAGCCATTTCTTCTTGTCGGCATCCTCTTCATGTGTTTGCCTCTATTGCAATATCTCATAATTACGTTAATTCCTCAGGAATGATCGAAGAATGTAGAAAAGTACTGATGAAATATTGAAGTTTGTTTGTGGTGAGTGTTGTAATGGAAGAAATGAGAGGTATAAATTAATGAGAGGTGGGACTTGGAGGGTGGGAGTGGTGGTGGAGTGGCCACTGGCCATGTGGGCTTAGCCTGAGTTGGTTTTGGGACCTTTTGAACACTTGAGCTGTTTCAGTTAATGAACCCTTTTGTCCTTTTTCGTTGTTTTTTATTTTATTTTTATTTTTGGTTTTTCATATATATATATATATATTTAATTTTGTAAATTTTTGATACTATATTTTTCTGTTCTAGTTTATGGATATATACTTTTCAAAAATATATATTGATGATACTCAGTTTACTTTGGATTCTATATTTCATTTTGTATTTCATCTTCTATTTCAATGTGATGTATATATGCCAAGTATATTTAATTTTTAATTAATAATTTTTATAAAAAAATATTTAATACACTATCATACATCCATATAATAAAATAGGAGATGAAACGTACATTGAAATGGAGGATCTAAACTGTACATACTTAATTGTCCCCAAAAAAATTCAGAGATTGGAATAGTTTATAAATTATTCTCTTTATCTCACCTTTAAAGATAAAATCCTCGTCAAGTATATAATAGAATAATATCTCAAAATAATTGAATATTTGTCGTTATCAAGTGATGAATCTGGTCATTATGTGTGTGTGTGTGTGTGTGTGAAGTGATATGATATCTGTTGTGTATCTGACAGACTCTTATGACAGGATTCGGATGGCCATAACTACAAGTAGTTTTTCCACTGTTGGGAACCCTAAAATGCCTGCTGTCTGTATCAGCCAGCCCTCGTAATCTTGGCTGTTCTTTCCAACTGCAGCTACATCTTTTATATGACAATTAACTTAGAACAATATTTTTAATAATACTTCATCTCACAAAAATGTTCTCTTTGCTTCTAAGAATTTAAAAAAAAATATATTTTTCGTCCATAATTGTAATATTTGATGAATTATATATCTTAAGCTATAATCTATATATATATATATATTAAGAAAAAAGAAAACAAATTAAATTCTTCACAGCCACATAACTAACCTCTTAAATTATATCTGAAAATTTATTGGAGTTCAAGGAGTAGAGAAAGAGAGAGACCTTCCAAAGTACAAGGCAAGATTTGTATTAATTTTAATAAAATCGATTTAGTTCTTCTATATATTCTAAATCATGTTCCATCGATCTCGAATTCTACTTCATATATGTATACGTTAAGTGTATTAAATATTTTTTATAAAAATAATTAATTGTGAATTCAATGCGCTTGATATATATACAATGAAATGGAGTACGGGATGAAATATGTATCAAAATAGAGGATTCCAAAGTGATCTAAAATATCTTTTCATATTTAAGACTGTTGTCTTATGAAAAAATAACTTAAATTAAATTAAATTTTGATGGCAGTTCAGTCAATTAAATTTTCGCTATATATAGGGCCAATAATTAATTATAAATGTAGGTGGCAAAATCACATGTCACAGCTAAGAGCTAAGAAACATAGTTGCATGGCCTTAATTAATTGTTTGCTTAAAGCTTACATTCATACATATATAGTGAACTGATCCATCCTTACACAAGTCTAGCTACCTAGCATTGCAAACAAGGCCACGTCCAATTGATATTGTTTAGGTATATATGGATATAAAATTTAGATATATATTTTATTCTTGTAAATCTTTTTCATAGTAAAAAAGTGAAAATTTAATTTGGTAAACATAGACAAATTTTATATATTAAACCAAGTAATTAAAAATGGGTATAATCTTTTGTTCTAATTTTTTTTTTTTACTATTAAATTGAATTTGATTAAAGAAAAGGAACACACACATACATATATAGAGCTAGCATATGTAACTTTTGTGCGTTCATGCTGTATAATATAATTAATTTCATAAATAATTTTTAATTATTTTTCAAAACAAATTAAATATTTATTACATTCTCCAATTCTACTTTCAAAATACTTTCCTCCAAAATAGCCAAAATAACACTAAACAATTGAACCCATTATTTAATTATGAGTCCTTTTTAAATAATTAATAACCTAATTAAAGGAGAAAACATGGGGGAGACTTAATTAGGTCAGTGTAATATTGGTGGCACCATTTGATAGCAATTAAATTAGCACAAAGAAAGACAAAATAATAGCACCACTCAAATATAAGTAAAACATGTGATGAGAACATGGACGCACATGACCTAGACTTGGTGTGTGTGTATATTGTAAAGAAAGGGGGAAGAATTTTTTGAGAAGAAATGAATCACTTATCACTTATTTATTTAACTGGTATGGAACATAATCATACCCTTTGTATACTTAGAAATGAAAATTTGGAGTTTGGAATAATATGAAATGGGTTGCCCAACATCAGGAATGACCGACTCCGATACCATGTTGAAGAATGGTTTTGGGTAATCCTCACATCTTGATTAGCTAGCTTTTGGGATTGAGTTAGATTCAAAATTCATTCTTCAACATATATGTAGTCAATAGTTACATGAAATCAATACTTATTTTGTTGTCTTAATTAGTTTGAAAAGTTCCAAGAACAACAATAATACGATGAAAATCTAGCTAGTAGTTAGTCAAGTTGTAATAATTTAATTAAATTAGGGTTTGGTGAACATATACATGCAATTTGTTGTGAAATCATCGAGCATGGCTTTAATTCCTTGTCGATTTGGAGATTATGAAATTGAAAAGGAAATGACCACTAGGAAGAGATTGATGTCAATGGTTCGAACTAAAGGGTCGAACCCCATGGGATATAACATGGAAAGAGATTGATGAGAGGATATTGTGTTCATATGCATGCACAATGGTGAACAAGGGAAAAAGACGAGGTCCCCTATTTTTTTCTTGAGGGATTATTAGAACATTAGAACCCAATCCCATGTGAGTTTTGATTACGACTTGGAATACTTGGACCAAAATGTGTAAATATATGAGTCAATTTGAATTATTTAAAAATAATTAAATATGAACTCGTAATATTATAAACATGTCTAACATACTTTTTGGGCTAATTTGGTTGGATTTTTAAATTATCTCAGGATTATTAATCATGTAATAATTTGTGCGATTTTTTTTTTATCAATGTGGTATTTTTTGGCTGGTATAACAATTAAACCTATGGGTAGTGGCAAATTAATTTATTATGAAAATTGTACATATAAATACGGGTTTTGAATTTTCATACAGGTTTCAATATTTATTATCACTCTAATCAAACGAATGATAATGTGGGATAAAAATACTGTATCTTACCTTATTATCCTAACCAAATTAACCCTTTCTGTTTTAACTGGCTAGCTATATTTGTTTTCAATATTTGTTTAGGCTAAGAACTAATTATGGGAGCAGCAAGAGTTCAACCTCAAATCTCATTTGGCTTTGATATGAGTATAATTTCGATTTATTTGTCTATGTTATTTTAAAAATAACCAAATACTCTATAATTCATTTACTTTAGATAGGTCAAATTAGATTGACCTAACTCGTTTGTGACCAAGCATGACCTTTAAATTTAAGTTGATATGGAAGCATGTTTGACCACATCAGTGATACACTAAATGTAAAATAGCACCTTAATAAATTCTCAATTCATTTGTTTGTAGGTACAATTTATCCAGTTCTCTAATTTATAATATATTTTCAATTTTTTTAAAATTATTTTACTGATTTAAGTATCGAAGATATTTCGCAGGAGGCTAATCCTTGTTTTCAATCGACAAATCTTGCTCTGAATAACTTGACTCAAAGAAAATTAACATGACCCAACCTTTTCCATATGTACTTAGCTAAAAAAAAGGAAAAAGGAAAAATCCAACCTTAAATCAAGTCCCCTTTAAGTGGGTTTACTATGTTAAAAGATTCACACTATGTTTGGTCATGGATTTTGATGAAGAAAAAAAAAATATTAAGAAAAATACTTTTGATTGTTTGGTTGGCAAGGAAAATGTTAAAGAAAGGAAAATTTGGAGGAAAATATGATGTATTTAAGGAAAATGAATTTTCTTCACAAAATAATAAGGAAAATGAGGAAAAGGCCTATTTGAACTCTCTTTTATTCTTCAACACATTCATTACCCTTCCTTTCCCCATCAATTTTTTCATTATTTTCTTTAACAACTGATGGTGA
>JACGDI010000734.1:1399833-1421533 GCA_014898725.1 Jacaranda copaia
CCAATTATAATGTTAGATGTTAGAACAAAGAAAAAGACAAAAAATATTGAACTGTTTCTGACAGCGCATGACTTCAGCCCACCACAACATAAATATAAGCATTCAATATCATAAATGAGGACACTTATACACACACATAAATAAAGAGAAAGTATACACCATAGACAAGTTGAGGACACATGTGACAATAATAACAAGAATAGGAAAGTAGTGTACCCACGCGTGCATGATCGACGAGATCATAATAATTGATACATATATATATATATATATACATATATCGTGAATACATTTACTACACGGCGTTGGGGATGCAGAAAAACTAACAAAAATCAGTTGCTTTGGGATATTTTGCATATTCTTATAGTTTTTCATTCTATATTTAGCTAATATATCATATGTGGATAGGTGAAATTATTTGAAAATTTAAGTAATAGGAAGGAAAAATATTGATATTGTATGATCCCTCATCACATAGACGTGATATCTTAATTTTATAATGGAAGAGGGGATAGGATATTGATTAATTTATTTGGTGCAAAAGTTATTTGACAAGATCGACTCTTCCGCCCATACTGGGGCATGTGGTTTGCCAACTAAAATGATCATGACCAATCGAGACATACCACAATATTGATTTATGTGTATTTCTTATGTATCCTTGCAATTTGAAGTTGAAATATCCAACTTTTGATTGGAGAGGGTTATATTAGGGGTGCGATAAGGTAGAATTGAGTCGAGTTTAAGAGAAATTTTTGAGTTCGATTTAGTTCAAGTTCGACGAGTTTAAAATTTTAAATTTGAGTTTGACTTGATAAAGCCCAATTGTCAAATGAGTTGTAAGTAATTGTGAATTCGAGCTCGAAAATAAAAAATAATATACTATATACTTATTAATAAAATAAAAAAAATAATATTTAATTATATGTTGACTTGTAAGCTTTGAACTTAGATACAAATGGCTCAAACCTGACTTAAAAGAGACCTCAAGTTTAATTCAGTTTCCAGTTTGAGTTTGGCTTGTGAGACATACAAATGGTTCAACTCGCTTGTATTCCTATATTACAGTAAAGGTATAAATTCTAGTAAAGGATTAGGAAAAGGATGGGTTGCTTTATTATTATTCAATTGATGGCTTTTTTTAACATTTATATGTTTCATCCATTATTTCACATTATGTCTATTTGTTAGGTATATTAAATATTTTCTTACAAAAATATCGATTATGGTTTAAATACGTTTAACATATATACATGTTCTTGAAAAATGAGAAAAAACAAGTAGTGGAGCAGAGCATATAAACTGTCCCGATACACAAAAAAATTATTACATCTGGGGATTAAATATTACATCATTAACGTGGTACCTTAGGGCTTTAGATTAGGTGGACTTGATGCTTGTAGTTTCTTAAGAGTAGAGACAAATACAAGCCCTGTCCTAACAAGTTAAGGGGCTGGATAGTGAGTTAGAAACCCAATTAATAGGCCCATTGAGCCGCTGAGCTGTGGGACCCACAAGTCTTGGGGCCTAATGCAGAGTGGATCGGATCATTTCAATGGGCCAAAACTGAATATGGATTATACCAATATATCGAATCGTACTGAACTCAAATTCGAAATTGAAAGTAATATACTATATTCAAATTCGATTCAAAATTCATCGAGTTTGTAATCGGTATAACTATATCTTAATTCAAATAAAAATCAACTATACATCGGATATCCAAAAAAATTCAAATCCGAATACTTAAAAAATCATCATATATTTATTATTTTTTTCAAAATTTAGTAAAATATAAATTCAAACAGCCATCCTTAAAAAAAAATACATAATTGATTAATGAATACATTTTCATGTCTATTGATTACTTAAAAGCAACAATAGAATTTAACTCAATCATATTTATTAACCAGATTATTATATTTTAAGTTTCATTATTGATAATAATACTTATTTGACATTATAAATACATAATTATGCATAATTTTTAATTAATTAATTATAGACTCAAAGTTTTATAAAAAAGAAACTCATTTTGATTAAATTGAAATTTACATTGCATTCTTACGATATCATGGCATTTAGCTCCTACTCATTAGTCTTCCCACATCATTTTTTGTTATAAAAAAAAAGTGATATGATTATGATGTAAATAAGTTAAAAAAATCTAACAATTTATATGAAAAACACACGATTTTCTTCATCCAAATATCTACTTTTGCAGTACTATAGGATTATGTGTATATATATGTATAATATTAAATATATTCAGATTCGGATTATTAATGAATCGAATCGAGCTATATCCATATTCGCTCCATTTATTTTGAATTTTGAATTTTTTTAATCAAATCATATTTGTCGAATATTTTATTGGTAAAAAATCCTAAATAATCGGATCGAATTCGAATTAAATACGGATTAAAATCCGTTTCATAGACAGCCCTACCCATATAGATGGATCCAATATATTGTGGAAGATCCACTTTTTAGGCCCATCCCTAAATTTCAAAAAGAACTAAAGCTGCCAATAGATCGGATTTAGATCGACTCATACTGGATCTGAATTCGAATTTGAATTCGACAGTGATATACCATATTTGAATTTGATTCAAAATCCTATAGAATATTAACTGTTATAACTATATTTGAATCCATATAAAAATTGAATATTTAAAAAAAGATCCGAATTCCAATACTTCCAAAAATCATATATTTGTTATTTTTCTAAAACATTAGTAGTCTAAATCCAAAATATTTATTGTATAAAAATATTTGAATAAATTTTCATGTTTATTTATTATATAAAAATAATAATAGAATATAATTCAATAACATTTATTTGTCATATCTAACATTTTATATGAAAATCAATTGATTTTATATATTGTATAAGAGCTAATTACTTTTTTTGTCTAAAAATTCATTTTATGTTGCTATGGAACTCTACATATGTATGCATAATACTATATATATTAGAATTTAGATTATTAATGTATTAGATCGAATTAAATTCATACTCACTTTATTTATTTTGAATCATGAATTTTTTTAATTAAATTATATCTATTAAATTTTTTATTAATTAAAAATTTTAAATTATCGAATTAAATTTAAATTAAAATTCACTTGATAGACAAAAGCTAACAAGAATTATTTTTATTTGAGGATTATCCTTATTCCCTCCCCCAGCCAACTGGGGCGGCGGAAGCAGAAAGAAACCAAGTAAAATCTACTGCTGAATTTAGCGCAATAACATGTCCTGGTACAGAAAGGTGGGGGTTTGAAGTCAGCTTCGGGACAGTGAGCCCTAAACCCAGGAAATCAACAATGGCTTACGTTGACCCACTTTCAATCATTGATATATCTCTTGTCAGCGTATATATAACTTTCTGAAATTTAATTTTTATTTGAATAACCAATAAATTGTGGGTCGAGGAACCGTTTATTTCTGGACCCAGAATATCCATAAGTCAGTCAAAGAAGAAAATAGCAGAGTTGCTAGTTCAGTTCCCAGTTGAGATTCTTGTGCTAGGGGTGGACAGCTGGTGAAATGGGGTTGTCGGAGAGTGCAGCGACTCCGTATCTGGGCATGGTGCTGGCCACAACTGCCCAGGTGGGACTCATTATTATCAGCAAAAGAGCCATGGCCAGTGGAATGACTAATTACACCTTTGTTGCCTATTCCAATGCTCTTGCCGCCCTTCTGCTCCTCCCCATATCTCTTCTAGTCCACAGGTATCAATCATCCCTTAGATTGTTCTTTCTTGGGTTCTTCCTTAGTATGTGATAAATTGTGATTTTGCAGGTCATCTAACCGGCCTCCACTGACTTTCTTGCTGGTTTGTGGGTTTTTCTCATTGGGTGTTCTTGGGTATGTTTCTACGTTCCTTTACTGCAGTTCTATGTAGAGAGTGATCGTTTATGAATGACAATTTTTTTGCAAAGAACATGAATTCTCGGGGAAAAGGTCTTAACTTGGAGATACTTTTTATGAAATTGACGTTGTAAAGGGACATTTTAGTCTGGGTTTTATCAAATTCAGGAAGAAAGATTAGTGTTCTGAATTGGTGCTTTTTTGGATTCTAAGAAAAAGTCTTGCCACTTGGTTTCATGAAATACAAAAAAAAGTCTTAACAAGTTGATCTTTTCCTTTTCTTTTTGCCAGTTCCCTGTGTATAAATATTTGCAATCTCTTTGTAGGTGCCTGGCACAGCTGACTGGGTATACTGGAATTAATTTCACTTCTGCTGCATTTGCCTCAGCAATGCTCAATCTCATTCCAGGATTTACCTTTATACTTGCAGTCATATTCAGGTTCTTTATTCTCCTCTTGCAAGTTTTTTTCAGGTTTTTACCTCTTGCTTTATCCCACCAATTAGTGCAAGTTTTACGTTTGGATATTATGAACACAAACTTGCAATAATTAGTGAATTAGAACCTGCTCAAGTTATTGTCAAAGGTAATGGAATCAAAATGTGTGAACAAAGGGAATAATGATTGCTTAAATTCCAATTGGGTGGTTGTTAGGATGGAAAAGCTAGCTTGTAGAAGTTCGAGTTTTCTGGCAAAAACAATTGGAACTGTAGTGTCAATTGCTGGTGCCTTTATTGTAACTTTGTATAAAGGCCCTCAAATCCTGTCTCTCCATTCATCTTCCAAGTTGCTTTCTGAGTATATTCATGGGCCGCAATCAAGCTGGATAATCGGAGGATTATTTCTTGTGGCAGACTGTGCAGTCACTTCAGGCTACATAATTGTACAGGTACCACTTTGCAAAAGAATCTAAAGAAAGGAAGAGAAATAAACAAGTTTGCTGTTAGCAATAGAAAATGATGGAAAAGAAATCTTTTATGGAGAATAATACCTGCTGCAATCTGATGTTCACGCATAATAAATGACCACTGGTAAACATTTTTTTTACAGGCATCAATTCTTAAGAATTACCCAGCAGAGCTGATTATCGTCTTCTTTTACTGCTTCTTTGCTGCTATTCTGTCCACGGTAGTATCTCTGATTGTTGATAGAGACCTAAGTGCTTGGGCATTGCAACCTAATATCAGACTGATTGCTGTTCTGTATTCGGTGGGTGAATAGAACAGCTGTTTCATAATACAAAATGGCAATTAATATTCAATTGAATCAATTCGTTGCAATTGAACTTAACCCCACCTCAGCTTTAGGTTATGCATTGCTCCAGTGTCAAGAGAACTACTCTACTGTGTTTCATGTGCTATTTTCCTCTTTGACTATATAATTCAGATCACTTTTTCTTGTAGGGAGTTTTTGGTTCTGCATTCCAGGTGAGTGTAACTGCATGGTGTCTGCATAAAAGGGGTCCTCTTTTTGTTGCCATGTTTCATCCACTGGGCATTGTGATAGCAGCTGCACTGGGTATTATCTTCTTGGGCGATATGCTTTATCTGGGAAGGTAAGGCACATGCACTTTTTTTAAAGTTTGTTTATCGAGAATTGTGTTAGCACTTTAAGTGCTATAATCCCGCGCTAGGTTCCATTCCTTTTGTATTGTTCTATTCATATGATTTTCTTCAAAGAGGCTATCACCATCTAAATTTCATATAGTTTGGTGGGCTCCATCATCATTGTTATTGGGTTCTACTCGGTGATGTGGGGAAAGGTGAAAGAAATCAAGGCAATTGAGAACAGTGTGGCCGGAAGTTCTGAATCAACCAGTGAAAAAGCCCCCCTTTTGCCAATCAAGGACGAGCAGACAAAAGTTTAGTGGTGAAAGACAGAGCATCATACCCTTTACTTGCTAATCGAAAAAAAGGTGTGCCCTTTTCTCTTAGATGGAAGTTTCTGAATCAGAAAAAAAGTCATTGTGAAAACACATCCGCATTGTATTGCAAGAAAATTTGATCAAAGATGCTTAAGGAATAGATTGTTTCTTCAGAGAAACTTTGTCACCTTGAATAAGCAGATTACAATCCACCACTCTAACGTCCTGCAAGTTCTATATGTATTTTTATGCCTAAGAAATTTGACAATGCAGATGATTAAGGTATGTAGTTTAAGTAGTGAACTGACAAGAAAGAAAATAAATGTCTGAAACCAACAGAAGAAGAAGCACAAGTCTATGCTATTAAGTTTACCAATTTCTAGTGTTTCATAATTTTTCAAGATGAATTTTAGTAATGAGAGAATTCTCGCCTCTCTGACATGACATGTTTGTGGGAAATCTAGAAGTTTTATCTTAAACAGCTCAAAAGCTACCATGTAATTACCTAGTTTAGGACCTGTGAATAATGATAAATTCCCTCTAGCCACAAAGATAATTTACTGAATACTCCCAACTCAAATGAAGAACATTCTAAATGCTTATTCTCATAATGTGTTAATTAGTCTTGCTCCAGACTTTCTAAGATATGCTTGCCCAAAATGATGTATACTGTAACTCTCTGTACATATATGTTATAAATAAAGAGATATTATGTATGGGGGGAGAAACCATCTCAACTTCTCAACATCTCCAAAAGATGTCGTGATATATAACCAGAGGATTCCTAGAACCATTCAATGAGAGGGGCTGCCACTATAACAATAGCATCTGAAGTCCAATGAGGCTATCATCATCTTCTTCTTCCTTCGGATTACTACAAAATTCTAGTAATCCTCATACCATCATAACATTTTAGTTCCTTGTTATCCTTGATATTGGACAAATGTTTTGAGGATAATCAAAGTATGATACCTGGTTTCTTTTAGGAGACTGCTATGTGGTGCCTTCTAGCACCTCTGGGAGCTACATTTGTTTCTGCCCTTTTCTTTTAAAGGTCAACACTTCATATTCTTAGACAGCTGCTAAAATATCCAACGTCTCTGTGCGGGAGGAGAGACAATTTTGACAGTTCAAAGTGTCTCTCTCTCTCTCTCTCTCAGACCAGTTCACATTCATGTCACACTCAAGCAAAAAGGACATTTCCATTGACAATGTTCTTTGCATCTCATATTTAATTTAGTTCTACATAGCCTGTTTTACTTGTTATTGTGATCATTTCTGCCGAGTGGCTCACTCATAGATGCAGGATGGAAGAAGTCAAAAGGACACTAAGACAAGCACAAGAGAGGACGGTCTCAACATGGGGGGCAATACCCCTTCGATAATTATATATTTTTTTACTTACACACACGTATATCAGGAATTCGTACGAGTTCAAACTTCTGACCTCTTACATTATGTAAGAAACTTATGCTGTTGGGTTACAGATCACTCAACACCTTTGATAATTATGATTGGTACCATTGGGATTCAAATCTGGTGTATATCTTATTATAAAATACTACACAACCGAATAAGCCGGCAGAAAGCAGTAAATTAACATTCTTCTTTCTTGGAAACATGTGCTCTCAAAACTACATGTCACCACAAACGCGTATAAATATTGTTGTTGAAGGGAAGCCTGATATTTTCCCATTGATAAGTTCATTAGCATATGATCATGTCAAAGACAAAATGTGACATATGTTTAAAAGTTAGATAGTGACCCACCAGCACTGCTTATCAATAATTCATCAAGTCCTACAGGCACTTGATCCCTGGTGGAGTGGCCCGAGCCGGGGCGGGACGGGCCCTACCACTCTAATTGTTTAAAATAAATATTTTTACAAATTGATGCAATTTGTAGCTTTCACTATGGACAACTTTAAAAAAAAAATTGATACGAAAAATTTGTTATTATAATTTAAATTAATTTCGTACAGGTTGTTTTATAATGCATATTTAAGTGTTTAGTAGTTTGAGAAATTTGACTTGGACTGAGTTGGATCAAATAAAAAGTAAAATAATCATATGAATAGTCAAAATATATTTATTTTGTAATTAATATACACATCAAAATGTAACTTATAATAACAAAAGGCATGATATCCCATAATTAATTGAATCTGATCAATTCATAATTTTTGGGAGAATTTCCCATTTCGTGAGTTCACAGACAGCCTTGATCAGTCGCCAAAGACGTGATTAAAACTATTTCTGCCGACGCAAAACAAAAGGACACAATGCATATAATCAAACATTAATCGCTGTCTAATTTTACAAATAAAAAACTGTTCAGGATCAAATTACCAATCAATGGGCTGAAAATTATTACGATTGCGTAACCAATTAGGCACTTATTGGAAGAATCCAACTGCAGGAGTTGGATTTTAATTGTGAGCCATACGTAATTAGAGGGGCCCTTAATAAATTATGGTTCTTGGTAGGCCCTTAATCGATATCAGCCACGAAGAGGAAAAATCCCAGATTCTAACGTTAACATATTACCAAAATTAATAATTCAGGTAGGATAAATCAAAATTTTAATTTACAAAGGGACAAGTAATATGAGACCATCTGTATTAGTTTTCCGGGTTAGGTTAAAATACCATGAATGGACATGGAGGAGCTGGTATAGACAATTGCCCCGTTAATTTTATACAGAACTATGTCATATTTCTATTTTTGTTAAAATTTACAAAAAAAAATTTCCTTTATAGATAATAATATTACTCTTCATATTTTATTAAAGTTCAATTTTTGTACATCCAAATTAAAACTTTTGATTGCGAAACAGGTTTAAATTAATCCTCTGTTCCAATCCTATTCCATCTTTTATTTCATTTTATGAATATATGATATTTGTATTAAATATTTTCTTATAAAAATAATTAATTGAGAATTAAACACAGTTGGTATATATTTAACAATTTAAAATATGAAATAAAATAGGGAATTAAATAGAGAATTCAAAGTCGCTTGAAACCATGTAATAAACATAAAGTATGTATGATATATGGTCTTCCCTAAGCATGCATGGGGCACCACCCGAGTTGCTCATTCTCGTCCAAGTAGCTTCACACTCCTATGAAGGGTTACGCTCCTCTTTTTCTTCTATCTCTCTCCTCTCATTTGAAAACAGGAAATTTTTCTTAATAAATTGATCAAGAAAAGAGAGTGAAACCAATTACCAAGATAGACACACACAGACAGAGATAAGAGACAGAGAGAGGGAGGAAGGGATGAGAGAGATGGGTGGTAGTGGCGTCAAGGCGGCGTTAAGAGAGGTGGTGCCGTGCGCCGCCATGGTCGTGGTGGAGGGTTGCATTGTGGGACTGACTATAATGGCTAGCACCGCCATTGCTAGAGGGATGAGCCCTTTTGTCTTTGTTGTCTATACAAATGCTCTCGGATCTATCATTCTACTTCCATTTTCCTTCTGCAATGATAGTAATAGGTATATTGAAACTTCCAAAACTCAACACAAACTTTGAATATCTAAGAGATCAGCCCATCTGGGAAACCATATAATTATAGTTATCATTAATCCTATATATTTTCAGATCAGAAGAGCCACTCTTGACCTTCCCTTTTCTCGTGCGAGTCTTCTTCCTTGGTTTGATAGGGTTAGTTTTCTTGCATCCTCAGGATCTCAGAAGTGTTTAATATATATATATATATATATATGGGGTTTAGGTAAGTTGTTTTTGTAATTAATTTGCAGGGTGACCATAGCTCAGAATCTTGCATTTGTTGGTCTGAGTTACAGCTCCCCTATAGTTGCATGTGGCATGGCCAACCAGCTTCCTGCTTTCTCTTTCATTCTGGGAATCATCCTCAGGTTCTTGCAATTAACACATATAATCTGAACCTCAGTTTTATTTACTTTTTAACAGTTAATTCTTATCACTCCACTTGATCCAAGTCTATCTCACAAATTTTCTGTTTAATTTAATATTTCATCTTTTATTTTATTTTACAGATATATGTCAAGAATATATAATTAGCCCTATATTAAATGTTCTTTTATTTAAAAAGGTATTTAATATATTTAACATGCATTTATAAGTAAAAATAAAAATATTAATTTGAAATGAATGATTTCAACAGATAAAAAGGACAGAAAATTAAGCAAAAGAATATAGCTCAACTGCATCAATGATTACTTAATTGACTAACAAGAGGATGATTTTGTGGTTGATATAAAATCTCTGAGGGATGTGAATATATAATTAAACTGAGGATTATTACTAATATGATTTTCTATTTGAGTATCTTGGAACCACAGGGATGGAATCAATTATGATTCTCAATGTGTGTAGGCCACACTTCGCTTGTAGGGGAACCAATTGTATCTAAAGGCATCTTGGTTGGCCTGTTTATTTAATAATTAATTATATTTATGTGGGAGCTAAGGTTGTGTTTGATTGTAAATTGGAGTATTTTGTCAAAATAGTTTCTGAAAAGTGGGGTTGGAGATTATGATGGTTGTTTATTTTTATTTTAGATAATAGGTAGAGAATATTTTGGTAGAAAATTATTTGTTTGATTATGTTTTGAGAGGGGACAATATATCACATCAATAATTTTTTTGTTTGTATATGTATATAGATTGGGTTGGGAAACAAAAATTAAGAGGGCTAGATATTGGGGAATAGGTAGAATATAAATTGGAAGGATATTTTGGACTTTTTTAAATATATTTTGGGAATAAAGTTAAAAAATATATATAATTTATTTGTTTATGATATGAGAGTTGAAAAATAAATTGAAAATTTACAACCAAACACAGCCTAAATATTGGGTTCATCAAAAATATCAGCTGCCTTTTTGATGTCTTATCTTTTGGTTTTATATTCATCTCCACGTTTATTGGTGTGTAGTCCCTTTCATTTTCCTTACTTTGCTAGCTCCACTCAACTAAAAAAGTTATTTCATTTTTACTATTATTTGCTTTATGAAAATTTTGAAATAATAACGAATAATAATATGAACCTTTCATATACATCAAATTTTTTGTCTTCATACAATGAAGTCGTATGGATAAAAACGAACTAACAATCCAAATCTTGAGTCAGTATTCGACGGTTGAATTGTAACTTAATGAATTTAACTCATTGAAAATAGAAAAAATATCTTAAAATTTTATAGCAAAAAATTTCACGAATTCAAACAAATAAAATGATTTATTTGTTGTGGTTTCAGGACAACAAAGTTTGATTGGAAAGGCTCAGGTAGCCAAGCAAGACTACTTGGCACCTTGATATCTTTTATGGGAGCAATTTCCCTCACTCTCTACAAAGGCCCCACTATTAGAAACCACTCTTCTCCCGCAGTAGCCCTGCGGGCTATGGCGCCACGGCTATTAGTCTTCTCTTCACCACATGAAAATTGGGTTATTGGCTGTATTTTATTTGCAGCTTCTTCAATTACTGTAGCCATCTGGAACACTGTCCAGGTATACACTTAGAACTTACAATCCATAATCTATAGATTCATATGTTGTCTCTTTAATCTTATCATTGAAGTTTCCAAAAATATTGAAACTTTTTCCATTACTTGTATTGTCAATTACTCTTTCTGAGTCAGGTGGGAACGGTCAAAATGTGCCCACAAGTGATGAAAATAATCTCTTTTTATAGCTTATTTGGGACCATCCAATCAGCTGGGCTTGCTGTGTTTATAGAAAGAGATCCTTCTGCATGGAGACTGGAGCTTAACTTTCAACTCTTGGTCATCGTTCTAACAGTAAGATTGTTAAATTTTTAAGTAACACAGGCAATATTCTTAAATCTAGGAAATTAGCTAAAAGAACATCAGATTATGTCTTCAAATCAAGCTGATCATGATATTTTACCAACAGGCACTTTTCAGCAGTCTGATTCGTAGCAGCGTCCAGATATGGTGCACAAAATTGAAGGACCCTTATTTCGTGCCCATATTTAAGCCATTTGGGATTCCATATGCAAGCACCTTTGGCTGCTTGCTTTTTGCTGATTCTTTCCATTATGGAAGGTAAAAATTCCTCATTTTTGATCTCCACAAATTAATTCTATTGCTTCTTTACATCCAACTAATTGAAATATTGCACATATATGTAGCATGATGGGAGCATTCATCTGTGGAGTGGGCTACTACACCGTCCTGTGGGGACAGATAAAAGATGAAGATCAGAGGGGCAAGAATTCTTCCATGGATGATCAGAAGGTCCCTCTTCTGCAAGAAGATTCTCAAGTGTGAGATCATAATTAAAAAAAGAAAGAAAAATGAATCAGAAGAATTTTCTTGATTCTGGACTTCTTTTGTGAATAACCGTTCACCAAGAAGGATTTGGTTGTATATAGGATTTGTAAATTGGAAGGGCTTGCTTTTTAGAACCCTCCATTGAGGTTTAAGAAATCTTATCCTAGGTTTATGTGTATAGTATGCACAGATATGGTGTGATATTTTAGTACTTATTGCAAAGTACTAAATTATGAGTTACTAGGAAAGTTATTTGGTTCTGGCGCTCAAAAATAATATTTCAAACGTTTCGGATTTTGATTAGAGGGACAATAGGTCTCAACCATGGTCACATCCAACAATAAGTTGTATATAGACGTGGATATATTAGTATTGTGAGTTAATTTTTTTTTTCCCTTTTGCTTTTGATCTTATGTATTGTATTAATTGTATGGAGTGAGTATAAGTTTCAAGATATATGGTAAAAAATTGTGAGACTTTGGAATGACTTTTTCGAGAAAGCTTGGCCCACTACATAATTTCAATTGTTTTTGCAAGACTTTAGAGTTTTTGACAATTTTTATTTGCAAGGAAGATTGTCAAGTACTTCAATAAGTAGCTGGATTAGACTCTGGTGCAATAAAGAAGAAAACAAATAAATAAAGGAGGTGGAATGGACAAAGAAAAGGGACAAGATTGATCTTTGAATGATTATTCTCTTGTAGCTTCCTCTCAGGATCCTTATATTCCAAAATAAATAATAAATATCATCTTTTCCCCTTGTATTAACCTGCCTTTCTCTTGATCATATCCAACAAAATCTCATTCCATGTATCAATCGGCCCAGGCAAACACCAATGCACACAATCATTCTGCACCCTCTCAGAAACCCCATTGGCAAATGGGAATGGATGCATATAAGGTCCAGGATGCCCATCAGGCCTCAAGAGAGCCAATTTACTAATATCCAATGCCTCTAATCTTATATTGTTTCCAAATTCTTGAGCCCTTAATTTTGCTTCTTCCAATTTTTGAACCCCAATTTTCCTCATTTCTGCATTGGCCCCATCAAGAGTTTTCTCACTTTCCTTGTAAGGTTGAGTCTTGGGACATGCCCCTAATTTATCCCATTCCCCTTCAAAATGTGCTGGTGAAAATGTTGCCAAAAACACAGTTATTTCATCCCTAGTTGGCCCTTTTCTCTTTATTACTGATTCAAATGATGTCTTTAGTGCCTTCCCAAAAACATCATAGAATCCAACTTCTGTGCAGTTTTCAAGGAAATGGCAACCTAGTACTGAGTTTCTATAGTAATACACCGCAGGATGCAAGTACCAATGCCCCGCAGACAAAACAAGAATGTCTATGTCCTTCAAATCTGCTGCCCATTTTTCATCAACTGAATCCAAATACAATGCGTTGAAGTTCTTCTCAGGTGTTTTCTCAATCCCTTTTACAAGAAAAGGTGACCAATAAATAGAGACATTGATATTGTGAGGAGAAGGGAATTTCCATTTTCTGAACTTGTTCTCTTCTCCATCTGTGTAGAAAAGTTTTGGTTTTGATGCAGTGGATATCATGCAAAGCATTGACTCAAGTTGGTTTCTAGCAAGAGAATCGCCCACAAAGGCTATGTGTTTGTTTTTGAGGAGTTGAAGGAAAGTTCTGGGGTCAAACCTTGGGAGTTTGCATTGTTTAGGCTTCCATTTCCAATGGAGATAGTCTCTATCTGGCCTGCCAAAAGTCATGCAGTTTTGGCCCGGTTTGATTGTGTCGCAAGTTGTGCCATTGTACAATGGGGACAACTTATTTGGCACCCATTCTCCATTGCTATAGTCGCATGATTTTTGAAGTACACTATTATTTCTCAAAACTTCTGCAAAAGAATATATATTAACTGTAGAAAAATAAACAGATTCTAAGTAATAAAAATAAAATGCAAAACACAAAATATATATTATTAAGATAACAAAGTATATGTGTGTATACAAACAAGCAAACCTCACAAGTATATCACTCGCACGCTATTAGCACGCTATCTTACTCTCACAGTAGCACTCACACCTCATAACACTCATGAGCTCTTAATTTTTGTCACTAATTTACAGCAAACCCCAAGCCAAAGTTCTTTTTCCACCTCTTCTTTAAATTTCTTAAATTTACTTAATGTTTTTTATTTTTCTTTCAAGAAATCTACCCATACGTACCTTAAAAAATCATCAATAAAGATGATTATATATCGAAAACCATTGAAGGATGATTGTTTTACACGGCCAAGTGTGTCTGAATGCACCGATTCAAGATGTCTGTTAGCTCTATATTTTGACTCCTTGTAGGGCAATTGGTGTGCTTTCTCATATTGGCATCCTACACATAATATATCCTCTCGAACAACTAGATGAGGAAGTCCCTTGAGCATGGATTTCTTCATTATTACCTTTAGTTTGTGATAACTCACGTGTCCCAAGGCCCCCAACCTTTCATGCCGTAGATCAACTGTTTCATATCTTTGAATTTTATCTATATAGGCATCTTGGGCTGACATCACTTAAAAGGATTCTACTTTTCGCCCCTCCATAAGAGGTGTGCATGTCCATTTGAGACTTGGGCATACTTTACATCATTGGGCCCAAACACTATATAATTTCTGGATGCTGTTAGTTGTGATATTGATAATAAATTCTTTTTCATACCTAGCACGTGATACATGTCCTATAGCTGCACTTGTCGCAGGCTATGACGAGGTATAATTTCTGTCTTACCAATATGAGTGATTGGTAATTTAGAATTATTGGCTCATTTGTACTCGAACATGCTTAATAATTTTTCTTTGTCTCTAGTCATGTGATCAGAGCATCTAGAATCCATAATCCAATGATCATCATAATTGATCAAGTTTTTACGTACCATTGTGAGTGTAGTCTCTTTCTCCATACAAAAGAGTGCCACTTCCTTCGTTGTTTCTTCTTCTATTTCTTCGACAACAAAGGAGGCTTGAAAATCCCATTCCTCTTCATTCTCATTTTGAATATATGACAATGTCGCTATTTCCCTTCTACTTATTTGTATCGGTAATCTTGAGCATAATGACTTTTTCTACCATAATTATAACATTGATTGGTTTTGCAACGGGAATTCTTATCTCCTATTTTATCTTGTTTCGGTTGCACTCCCCCTTGTTGCCAACTCCTTCCTTGTGGCCTCCTTTGAAATCTTCTCTGCCTTGCATTATGTCCCTCATTCTTAGGTCTCACAGTATTCTAATCTTTTAGGGCATTGTCCTTCCACTATAAAGAGTCTTTTCTTCATCTTTAATTGAGGTTTTAGACATTTATTTGTCTAAAGCCTCTTGATTTGCCAATATATTCTCCAATTCATCTAAAGTTGGTTCATGAGCCCATTCATGAGTTGTCTTAACAAGTCCAAGAAATTTGGGTCACAACCTATGGATTATGATTCTCCTCATTCTAGTCTTAGTGATTGCATTTTGAGGATCTAAATTGAAAATTTCTTGATATAAAGATTTAACTTTAGTAAAGTACTCGCTTACTGTCATGTCACACTGTAAGATTGATATTACCTCATTCTTGAGCTGTTGTAATGCATCATTAGTCCAAGCCAATACCCCTGAAAGTGTATCTCATACTTCTTTTGGTATTTTTGCATCCTTGATTCGCCACAATAAATCATCCTCCATGGGTATTGATAAAGCATACATTGATTTTTCGGCTTGGATCTTCCATCTTTTAAAATCTTCCTCTTCAGTTTGGGGGTTAAGTTTCACTTTCCCTAATGATATTCCACAAATCTTGACCGAGCAGGTAAAACTGCATATAAATACTCCAGTGCTATAATAACAATTATTATTATTAAGTTTTTCAATTTCACTTATCGAAGTGGCCATCTCTACAATTGTAACTTGATAAACCTTAATCAAGTAAGCTCAATTCCATATCAACTAGCTTCACAGTCCTAAAATGTGCACCAATGGCACCTGGATGTAACAAAAATTGATTTGGTTGCCTAACCTTGTGCATTTGCTACTGTGGACCCTAATCAATATCACTTGAACATCTTGTTAACGGTCCTCAATTATTTGCTCCGATACCACTTGTAGAAAAATAAACAAATGCCACGTAATAAAAATAAAATACAAGGCACAAATTAAGATAACAAAGTATATATGTGTGTGTATACAAACAAGTATACCTCACAAGTATAGCACTCACACACTATCAGCACACTCTCTTACTCTCACAGTAGCACTAACACCTAGAGGTGCAATCAAGCCTAGTGGAGCTAAGTTTGGACGAAATTTTCGAGCTTGAAATATATGTATTGGGCTCGAGCTTGACGAGTCTAAAAATTTAAGCTCGAGCTCGGCTGGGTTCAACTCAATAAGTTTCAAATTAACAAATGAATTATAAAAAATTGTAGGTTTAAGTTCGAACTCGAATAGAAAATTAGTAATATAATATATATTTATTAATAAAATAAAAAAATAATATTTAATTATATACCGGCTCACCAGCCTTGAGTCTAGATATAAAAGACTCAAAATCAACTTAAATTAGAGCTCAAGTCGAGCTAGCTCGAACTCGACTCATAAGACTCACAAATCAACTTAACTCGTTTGCACCCCTATTCACACCTCACACACTAAGAGCTCTTAATTTCTATTACTAATTTACAACAAGCTCCAAACCATATTTATAGCTCACAATGTCGGCTAGTGAACCGACATTAAGGAATTTTTTATTACTAACACATGCCCTAATTTGAAGTTTCTAATTAAATAATAATTTCTAGAAATCAACCAAAATAAAAGATAGAAATATGTGGAAACTTCTAATTATGAGTAGTCGGTGCTCATCATTAACACCATGAAATGCTCTTATGCTGTCAGCCCACATCAGAAAAGAAAAGAACATAAAGAAATCTTGGAAATCTTTTCTTTTTTCTCTTTTTAATAGGAACATTTCAACATACCTTGTGAAGGAGTGATGACAGTGCTGGGGTTTGTGGGGGAGAAAAGAAGGGGATTAAAATAAAAGAGAATGAGGATTGAAGAAAGGAGGGCATACAAAAGATAAGACAATAACTTCTTTAACAGAGGATTATTTGATGTTCCCATTTCATCGTATCTTTCTGTCTTCCCATGGATCTGAAAATTGTGACAGAGATGTTAGAAAAATGAATCTGATGTTGGATTTGTGAAAAAAGTTTGTGGGGTGATTGAGTCAAAGTGATCTCGAGAATCCCATCATATTTGGTTGGCCAACTAATTGTCATAGCTATTGGTTGTGAGGCTTTGAGGGAGTGCAGTTGCACTGGAGCCTGGAGGCATGCTGGAACATGTGGTGAAATTTGCTTTTTCTCTTTTGTACTATAGAATTAATGAACAAATTTTGGGGTATTAATTGCTTGATCCATTGAGTGCAACAATATTAAAATGAAGGTAGTGATGTTATACTAATGTAGAGTGAATTTTCACCATTGTTTAATCACACAATTAGCATGATTATTTTTAGGCAATGAGTGAATGCTTAACTTTTTATTTAGATAATTGTATCATATGAATGTAAATTATATTCATTTTTACAATTAATATTAATAATGATAATTGAAGAAAGTTTTGAGGTGTGTATGAATTACTTTAATCAATAGTCTAAGATAGTCCTCTGCATTTTGTTTTTGTCTATTAATATATTTAATAATAAAGTAATAACTAACAAATTAATAGTATCTGATTCTCCTCATATTTCTAATGTTAATTAATATCCTGATTCTTTCTAAAGTTTTAACAAATAAATTTATCTATGCATTAAGAGATTGTAATCTTTTCATTTACATGTTTTAAATTAATACAGTTTTCATCTAAGTTTAATCATAAAATATCATTTGTTAATTTTATAGGACTTAATTTTAACTTGACATTTGGGGGCATTTCTTGAACTTATTTGCTCTTGTTGGATTGTAAATTTTGTTTTCTGCAATTTTGACAAATGATATGTTTGACTTCCAATGGTATTAATTATTATATTTTAGTATCAAAGTGGTAAGCTTATTTTTGTAAAAGAAAAGTATAATATTTTTATTTCTGCAGCCCCCAACCCCATATGTAGAAAATCGACTGCGGAAAAGGCATAGTGCGGCAGCGGCAATGGAGGGTCCGAGTCAGGGCGAAGAATTTGCAGTTGGCTGCATACTGTCAATCAAAACCACTCTCGGAGAAGAATTCCAAGCCCAAGTCGTCGCCTTTGACCGCCCCTCCAACCTCCTCATCCTTCATATCCTTTGCAATAATTTAATCTTTAAATGTTTGCATTGCTGGTTTATAGATTTATGCATGCGTAGAGATTTAATTTTTGCATTTTTTAACTTTTTCTAGGTTTTCGGATTGTGATCTTGTCTTGGAAAATTCTTTAACTTTAGCTTTGAAATCACAAGAGGGAGTGAAATCTGGGGCAGGGCCAAGGAGGAATATAAGGCTGCTCAAGGCTAATTACATCAAAGAGTTCGCCTTTTTGGGTCAAGGTGAAGACCCACTTGATGTGAAGAAGTGTTTTCTTGATCTCAACGCTCTTCAGGCCAGAGAAGAGTCTGCTATTAGGTGAAGTTTCTAATTTTGAATTTACCCACTTGTGAATTTTTTTAATTTTTTTGGAATTTGGGTTGTAAATTTTTTGCAGTTCTTAGGACTTTAGCGGGATATTTTTTACTTTTATAGTTTCATGGGTTGTTATTGCAGACAAGCGGAGGCCGACGCTGAGAGGATTGGGGTGGGTGTTACTCCTGAGGCGCAGAGTATTTTTGATGCTTTGGCTAAAACGTAATGTGCCTTTTTTCTCAATTTTAAAGTTCTATGAGATCTCGGTCCATGAAGATTTATTCCTTAATGCATCGCTTTTATGGAATACTTTTCCTTTAGCGTGATGTAAAATGGCGATTTTGCACAGTTAATATCTCCTTTTGATAATTTGATTGTGCAGAACTTTATATGATTCTGATTTCCATTTAGTGATAACCAACAGCATAATGATAACCCAAATAAACAAAGAGACTGCTGTAACGTGATAGCCAAAATAACATGTAAAGGTAGTTATTTAGTTCAATATGAAGAAAGGCAAAGTGATTGCTAATTCACCCTTACGAGCCCGTCAAATGTAGGTTTGTTCATTGCTCAATGATCCTGCCTTGTTTGATCTTTATGACTTTATGATGATCAAGGGAAGTAGTATCGGACAAATAACTTGAACTCTGCGGCACATTACTTGGCTGTGTGTAAGCCCCGTTTTTCTCATGGCTAGGCCTTGATCTAGATGTGTTTTGATCTTAATCTTTTCTGTTTTAAGATTGTCACTGTGTTACACTTTTATCTTAGCATCTCATTGGTTTACCTTAATATGGTTTGTTGATGTTCATCTTGGCATGCTTTATAAGTTTCCTTTTTATTTAGTGCTATTTTCCAATCAAAATGTGTCTACAACTGTGAAATAGGATTATGGTTGCTTTTACATTGTTTGCATCCTAGCAATAGTAAATGCATTATACTTTATGCCATTGAGTATGACCTTATCTTTTGTTCATTTAGGGCCCGTGTGGTTTTATTTTCCTTCTCATTTTACATTTTCATCATTTCCAAAATTTGAAAAGATAGTAAAAATAAATTAAAAATAAATTTGTATTTAGATAGATTGTTGGAAAAGTAATGATTATATTGGGTTTAGTTAGTTGTGGGTGGAGAGAGATAAAAATAATGTTAATAGAAATAGAAAATATATAGGTTATTGCTAAATGTGTTTTCAGAATGAAAATGAAAATATGTTGGGTGAAAATATGCAAAAAGCGATGTGTTTCAATTTTCAAATAGTAAAAAATGGGAAAATGGGGTTTGAAAATGAAAACAAACGGGCCCTTAATCATTTACTTTTTGTTCATTCATTTTTATAAAGTGTATCAGATTTAGAGAATTTATGCATATTAAGCATTTAGGAGAATTTCTTTTAAGTGTTTGCAGAACTAAGCCGATTGATGATGTCTATTGTCAATTTAGTGAGATCAGTCTGTGCTGTAAAAGAGTTGACTAAATAATGGCAAGTTCAAAATTTTGAACTGATTTAATTTGTTTAACTCCAATTTGATACTTTGTGAGACATGAGCATACTGAAACTTATTATTCCTGTACATAGTTGGTTTTGGCAGAAGCAACTTTTGGTTTGGACTGACCAACTAATCCATAAATGAGCCTTTATGCTAATGTTTGCTTGCCTTGCCTCGGCTATTGGCTAAATATGCTGCTCAAGGAAACGATTTCATTTTGCCCTTGTTTATATATGTTAATGTGTATATATACATATACACTAGCCATTTGAAAATTTGTGAGAAAAAAACTGGATATACACCAAGGTGATGAAAGAGAATGATAAATTAGTTGAAACTGGACCTTAATTAATTCATTAACTTCACCAAACCTGCTCATGGTCACTTGAGGAGGAGGATGGAATGCTCAAATTTGACTACTACTGGATGCTGACTTTTGTGTACTATTTATGCTCAACTGAAGATAGTTGGAAAACTGATTGAAGTACGTGCTGATCGCTGTAAGAATACTTGCTTGCCATCTTTAGCATGATTGTCTTTTTCTTTTTTCTTTTCCCCTTTTTTCAAATTTCCTCCTCATTTCAATAAATGATATGCACATGCATTGCTCTATTTCCTTAGTATAAATCTTTATATCTAAAGTATGTGCTTCCCTCCTACTTTTTTCATGTCGAATGATGCGAACACATGATGGAGAACATTGTGTCTTAGTGTGTACTTCACTCATATCGATCACCATTTAAGTTTACAGCCATCATGCTTTTGAACTATTACATTACTTGGCATGCAAATCCATCCTATGATCAACGGTTTGTCATAGGCTTTTTCAACTATCTCCTATATTGATGCTGTTGGCAATCCAACCAGGCTTCCCGTTCGGTGGGATAAAACCACCATAGTTGTGATGAACGAAGTGCGTGTTAGCAGCCCTTATCTCCCCGAATCAGTTGTTGGAGGAACTTCTATTGCCAATGAACGGGTGCGGAAAGTGGTAAGATACTTGGGAAACCTCAAAAATTTGAGTTTGCTGAAAATTTTGTCTGAGACTTACCTCTTTTGTCCCATGTGTTACTTTGTTCAGCTGGAGATGGAGAAGAAAAGGTTGCAATCTAGGAATGTTGGCTAATGATGATTTTCAGCTTGTCTTCTTCCACAGCCAATTCTGATGACTTTGATTTCTGAGACTGATGAACCCGGCCAGGAGCCTCAAATATAGGCAACATGGCCTTTGAATTGTAGAAAACCTCGTCTTTTTATGGTTATAATGCTTAAATGTTCCAATGAATTATACTTATATTTCAGATTTTTTAAATATTTTTAGGACACGCTTTAAGCCATATTCCTGCCTGGAAATCCTGATTTCCGTCGATATATTGTTATTAGTTTGATTGTTATATCGTTAAATTTAGGCTTGATTTTGTATGACTAAAGAGGTGAACAAACTTTTTTTGGTCGAATTCGAATTAAATGGGGTTAGTACTTTCAGACATGGACCAAAAGTCAACAAATGATTAGGCCGAAGCCCAACAAAATAAAAGTGGAAAGTTTGTCTGCCCATTAAGGCCCAACTGGGGAAATAATGCACATTAATGGGCT
>JACGDI010000734.1:1421633-1436093 GCA_014898725.1 Jacaranda copaia
TTCACTCTTTGCGTGACGCTATGTACAACCAATCAATTAAGAATTTTTAGATGTAAAATGAAAGCAGACATCATCGATCTTTTTAACATTCAAAAATTACGTAAATCTAGTAGTATTAAAATTAAAAAGCCTTGATTCTTGAATTCATGAAATAAATTCAGTTGATCTTTTGCTAGTATCATTTCTTTCACTAGCTAGGCAAACAAACAAATTTCACGAGGACAAGGAATCTGTAACATACAATGGAGTGAAGTGACTATAAAGGGAAAAATTACATGGGCAACCACCATTTTCCATGAAAATGACACTGGCCACACTATTTTCTGCTAAGGCAAGTAAAAATTATCCAAGTTATCATACTTTACTGTCTGCAAATATACAGGCAACCTAGCAAATTGCCATGAAATCATCCTCGTCATTTAGGAGGCAAGAAGACCAGCACTAAAGCTTGTTGGCTGCCCATTGGTTGGTTTCATAGACATGTTCCTGCCTAACCAATAATTTTGATCCAAGATTCCCCTTTTTTTATTTTCTTTTTCTTTTTCCTTTTTTTCCCCAACGGTTGCATGCAATTGAAATATCACTGTCGTAGAGTGGAAAGTGCACAAAAAGTGAGGGCTTTTGTGATCATTCATGCATCTTTTTCCTTCGTGCAAAAATGTTAGAAAAGTTGAGTGTAAATGTTGTCAATAAGTTGCATAGTTGTTTGAGTGGGTGAGTAAGTAGGGTGAAGTGTTCAAAAGGGATGTCGAATTGTCCCATACTTTTATCCTTTTTTGTGCAAGCGTTGGTGGTGGACTATGTTGTCAAGATGAAAGGTGTGTTGGATATATTTGTTGCCAATGTACAATGTTGAGGATAGGATTGTTGATTTGGTCCAGTTGTTTTTTTATATATCTTTTTATTTTAGAGCAGGAGTTAGAACGATTTTTCACATTACTTCAATTTTTAAATCACTCTGAGGTTAAGATCAATGATAATGTCATTAGTGAGTGATCCAAAATAATCAACTTGATGATTCAAATAATCTGAGAGTACTACTCAATAAATGAAATTGACTAAAGATTTTTCTTTTGAGCTATTTTAGAGTTATCCAACTTGAGTTATGAGTACGAATGGTTTCTTTTTCATTTTCAAGAAGGAAAAGAAAAGAAGAAGAAAAAAAGATTGAAATCATAGTCTAATTGATTTTAGAGGCCCATTGGTCATTTAATTTATTACAATTGTATACATAGACAAAATTTTGAATCAAATTATTTTTTTCTGGAGCCGTACGAGAGAAAACTTCTTATATAGTTCTAGGGGGTATTGTTTATCTACATCTATCCGAATGAGCCGTCTATTGAATCATTGCAATTGATATTCAATCCTGAAGAGAAGAAAAAGATATTAAAAAAGTGGGATTGATAGATCATTTTATAGGAATAACCTAATTTGGTTAGATCCTTCAATCCTAGGTATTTTGTCCGTTTAACAGAATGTAAGGGAGTAAATATGTAATTTTAGGTGTTATAATCTTTTTATTTATTCACATATCCACACTAGGGGTTTGAATTTTGAACTTTACATTTACACATGTAAAGGTGATAATTGAGCCAATTGACCATTCGACAATTTAAATATATTAATATCAATTTTTTTTTCAACTCAAAATCATGCTTGTATAAGTCTGATTCCATAAATTCTAAAAGTAGAATGATATTATATAGTTGTGATGCAAGAAAAGCTTTAAAAATACTAATGTAGACCGCATTTTATTTTTTGGGTCGACCCTGCCTATGAATTAATTCGTTGTACAACCTAATATTGTGTCCATTGGCTCGAAATACAAGAAGCATATCATCCTCCAAATGATCTCAATATAACAAGACAATGTCAGTCCTCACCTATAAATATCTCCTCACTTTAGATTGGTTTGATATGTTTTTCATAGTTCCTTATCATATATTTAACTCAAGTTAATATCTGATCTTTAAGTATCAAAAAATTATAATAGAAACCTACCAAATAATCCTCTGATCTCTTTCTTAAATTTTAGGTTTTAGATCTCATAATTCAACTTATTATTATATTAAGAAAATAAAAGTAGACTATTTGCAATTGACCTGTCAACAATTCAAGATTAAGTTGATTTCAACTTTCTCTAATAAGTGATTACTGTGTTATAAACTTTTTCATTTCATTATTATATATAACTAAATACATACATACTTATATATTTAGTCGAGTGGTATCACCTTTATACTTATATATAAAATTCAATTTCAAATACTAACAAATTCTTAACGCGTATGTATCCTTGCAAATAAATAATATATAGCTAACCCAAAATATATTGCTAATCTAATATTGCAGGAGTTACAAGACCAAAACCTAATTTTTGCCTCTTCCCACCTAGCTTGAATATGGAATATGGATCCTAAAATAGTATTATTAATTTCTAATTATTAATCTACACATAATTGACAACATTGGCAATCACAATCTTCGGAATCTTTTCTCGAGCTGATCGCCTGCAAGTTGACCATTACACACTGACTTAAAAGTTGGCAAAGAAATCACACATAATTATTTGCAAATCAGAAGATAATCATTTCTTGGTCAAAGCAAATCGAAGAAGAATTAATACCACACACTTATTTTTTTAAAAAAATAGTGGCATTTTCATTGGATTTGCTTTAATAGACCTAAATCTCTTTCCAATTATTTTTCTATTATTTTATGTCACACCAAAATATGTGCCTTTCCTTTTTTATCTAGCTCAGCCCCGGTTGATATAATTAAAGTTTAGATTCGATTTAGATTAATTTAAATATTCATCTTTTTCTACAAGGCATGGAATATATATAGTGCATTGTTCTGTTAATTAAAGAAGATTACTATTGTTCATAATATACTTATCCAGATAACTAAGAATTTCTCGTAAATTTAAAAATATATTCTTCGTAAAGTATTTTTATCAACACAGAAATTTGCAGTATATTTAAAACAACGTTTAATAAAAAGTCGATAATAAGATTTGAGATATTTCTTTCTCGATCATGATTTTATATGTTGAAGTTGCCTAAGATTTTAAATATTTATGATGTGATGTCTGAGTTAGATCATATTATATATATATATATATATATATGTAATGATACAAAATAAAGAAAACGAAAGAAAGATTAGTTAAATAGTACCAAGTCTTCAACTTTTGCTTAATACATATCCAAGTGACATCAAACTTCTTGTCCTATTCTTTCCAATAGTGTCTTCATGATCTTCACCAACACTTAGAGAATTTGTTTTATCCTCTTGTCTTTGGACATTCTTTAAGATACACCAAACTAATATTCATGTTTCCTACTATTGAGAAAGAATGTAAGGAAAGCTACTTTGAAAATCCATCTAAAAATTGGCCTATATATATATATATACTAATAGTGTATATAGTAGTTGTATATTAGACTTGCCCCCATCAATCTCCATTTGTTAGGTTCAGAGGTGTAAACCAGAAATCAGAATGTTTTTAAATCCCAGAAACAACAAACAAGTCCTTACAATTAATGTTGGCTCCAATCCATTAAAAAGAAAAAAAAAAAAGACTTGATTTTGAAAATTCCACCCCAATTTAAAAGCTGTCCCAACAGTAGAAAACTGAGGCTCTCAGCATTTAATATTATTTGGCTGTCTATAAGAAGTTGAGGAAATTTCATTTAATAAAATTGGTTGTAGTCCCCAACTTAGGCCATGTTTGAATAGGAAATAGTCCAATTCATCATTTAATGTCTTTGGAACTAAGATCCCAAACACATCACATGGCTTACGTACACTGACATTTAATTATTAGATGTTTGGACATGTGAGTCATATATATACAAACACAGATATAATCGAAAATCTGGACCATATTATGCCATTCAATTGAATTTTGAACAATTATACGAACATAATATCAATATTTCACTTTATAATATCATTTTTTTTTCATCTCGTGAATTATGATTTAATTTATAGATAGTTGAAAATTTTGCTCCGTGTTATGCCATCCGATTGGATTATGAATTGTTTACGAGCATAACAATATCTGCATTTCACTTTATAACATCATCATATTTTGATAGCTGAATCGCATTCTATTTAAATACATACTCAAGCAAATGACATAAAATTTACTACAGATTTTCAGCCTTAGCTAGGGTTTTTAATTGTTCAATTCCTCGTAAATACAAACCCAAGTGAATATCATGAAATTTGTAGAAAACCCTTCAAAACTAGCTAGGGTTTCCAATTGTTTAAGGTAAAAATCTACAAAAGTCCAAGATTCTTGCTTAAAATGTAAGACTTTTGCATTAATCAAATTCAGAGAAATCTCAGCACATAATTCAACAATCAAAACCAATTAAACTTCAAGAGCAACAGCAAATGTTTGAACTTTGCTTTGCGTTTAAGCTCTCCTAAGTTTTGGAAGTAGAGTTAATTACCTAAGAAAGAAATAATGAGGATTTAATTGGGACCCGTAGCCAGCTTGAGAGTTTATTCTCCACATTATGACAATTAATTATTAATTATAAATTAATTAACTCATAATTAATTAATTTTTAATAATTATTGGACATCACTTCCCACACACTGCACATAAAAAGATGTTTTAATGGAGCATGTTAATAAAGTGAAGCTTCTTAATTAATCATGCTTAATATTTTAATCATACTTAATATTTTACTGAGGCATCTTCACAGAAATCTAAATATTTTGCTGGTAGAAGCCACTTTAGAGTTTTTCACAGATTCCACATTAGTGGTTAAGTTATCATAATTAATATTAGGGCATTTAAAGAACAAAATTAATGGATAATTAAAAAAAAGGGAAAAAGTTATTGATACCCCAAATTAATTATGGAGATATTGTTTGCTTTATAAGTTAAAAATAGAATGAACAATTAAGCAGTGCATATACCACTAGATGTTGCTGGGTTGGCCTGCATTTGGAAATTAATTAATTTGTACATTTTTGTTAAAAGGTAAGTGCTAATGTTTTCAGAATTAAGATTAGTGTTCTAGGTGCAACTTCTTAAACTTTATATTTAAAAATAAGCTTGATTTTGCACATTTTTTCACAAAAAAGCTATGTATGATCCACGTCGGAACAATTCGATTCTCAATCAAGAACAGATCATAAAAGTACAAGTACATACTATGATGCTTCAATAGTGTTCAAAAATCTGCGATGCTCAAATCAATATAATATTCAAAATAAAAAATTTAGAGGTAATGTATACTAATTAAAATAAATCATACCTATAATTGAACAAATTAAGAACATTTACATAGTCACGCCAGTTGACAAATAATGTATAATTTTTTTTTAGAAAAAATATTATAAATGACGAAATATTATCTTTTCAACAAAGCAATATATTTTTATTTTTAAATCAAATAATTAAAATATAAACGACACACAAAGTACACAACACGCATATTATGGGTCGAACACAAGGCTTCCCATTTAATAAGACAGATCGATGCCACTCAAACTACAAACCATTGAACACAAATAACATTGCATTGAGATTACTCAGTTTGAAATATTTCATCATTAAAATCAAACTCCCAACAAGTTTTAAATTGAGCTGAGTTAAATCAGAACGGTCATGAGGCATCATAGTATTTTGCTTAATAATTTAGGGTGTTAAGGGTATTTTCGAACTACCAACACACACACAACCCTAGGTATTGTAAAACTGAAGGCCTATAATACATACACCTAGAGTTGACCTGATGTATTCAAAGTAACAGATCTTAAGACTAAATTCTTACATGGGAACTCAAACACTACAATTATTTGACAAATAGAAGACATACATGGAGACCATAATTATTTGGCCGGTGGTAGACAAGTGTGAAATGACTCAATTCTTGTATGGTATGGAACCTTGTAACTTGTCAACGGCATGTCTTCAGCTATTACAAATTCTTTTTCCTCCATTTTCAAAGCCTGGGAAGCAATACACACAAAAACTAAGGGAAGAATTAAAAATAAGCCAAGTGGCTTCAAACATAGTAAGAGCTTAAAGAGAGCAATAAATTGCAATAAACAGCTTTATGTATCATAATGCCATGTGGAAACTATGAGCGCCCAAGAACAAAACTGATCCATCAAAAGTGTTTGTCAAAATGCTCATTCAAGAATAGCACTTAACTATAAAAATGATTTACATGGTTTAGTTATGAAAAAAAGCATCATATTAGCTCCCCTAATCTGAATCTTGACCGCGTCGACAAAACCCTCCAAGATCACCACCTCTGACGGCTAAGCACGTGGCCGTCTCACCTGAATATGATCAAAAAATGCTGCCGGCCCACACTAAAATATAAAGATAATATCATGCATAAATATTAAGCATTTTTAAGTAAAGAAAATGTCAATAATGCAAAAAGAAACTTTCAGTAAGGTATAAAGAGTGTCTCTTAGTATAGCAGTAAATCATATAGAGGCTAAAGGTTTTGAGAAGACCTATTTTTACCAAAGGGGTGGGGTGCATGGTGGTGGGTACTCCTTCGAAAGGGACCATTAATTATCCCACCTCCTTCCTTCTTTTCCTTGTTTTTCTTCCCTTATCTATCCATCACTATTTCACATCATCTTCCATCTCTTCTTCACAAACATTCCCAACAGACAAAGAGAACAAAAGTGTTTTTCTATTTGGGAAAATATTTTTTAGAGAGAGAGATGGGGAATTGCCAGGCAGTGGATGCTGCAGCACTAGTGATACAGCATCCCAGTGGAAAGCAGGAGAGGATGTACTGGCCTGTAACAGCTAGTGAGGTGATGAAAATGAATCCGGGCCACTATGTTTCTCTCATAATTCCAATACCAATTTCCGGTGAGAGTTCAGACGACAACAAGACTGTGAGGTTCACTCGTGTAAAGCTTCTCCGGCCTACTGACACTTTAGTTCTTGGCCGGGCTTATCGGCTTGTCACCACTCAAGGTCAGCTTTCTTTGCATGATTCAGCTTCCTGCAAGAAGTTAAATTGTGACTTTTCAAGTTTGTGAGGTCTGAGATGTGATTTGCTTTGTGATAATTTGAATTGAAAGTGGTGAGATATTTTGTTGCAGAGGTTATGAAAGTGCTGAGAGCTAAAAAGCATGCAAAAATGAAGAGAAACCAGTCAGAGTCAGGTGAAAATTTGCAGATGAATTCAGAAAAGCAGAGCACCAGTTCTGAGTATGAGGCAGGAAAATCTGCAGCGGAGAGGGACAATCAGGTAATCTTGGGCCATTTGAGTTCTCAGATAGGGACTTCTGTTCATCCGCAAAGACAGAATTTAAGTTCATAATATATCATAAAGTGGGTGTCTGAAGATAATTTTACCAAGTGTAGATTAGCAGTGATAAGACAGATTAGAATGGCATTTTCTCAGAACAATAAGATCGCAATTAAGTTTGCATCCATAACTCAAAACATGAGATGCCCAATGGAGACAGTAAACGATAATTGGGGTGCTAAGGTTCTCCATTTTTCTTTTGCATCAGCTAAAACAGCTATCAGGGCAGAAAGAGAAACACAAAATGTAATTCATTTTGCCACTAAAATCACAAGCAAAGTGTGTTAGGTACATTTCAAGACCATCTTCTTTCCAATCAAACTAATGAATATATGACAATTTTCAGGCCACAAGACCTGACAGACACAGGCAGAGATCCGGGCTGACAAATTTAGCTGCAGGAAGACCCAAATCATGGCGGCCATCTCTACAAAGCATTTCCGAGTCCAGCAGCTGACTTAGTCACCGGAAGATGGTCAGAACATTTCTGCAACGCGTCCCAAAACCTTCAACTTGAAACATGTCCAGCAATAATTCCTTTGTATAGCTAATGTAAAAGACTGGCAAAGTTTAGTCTTTTTTGACTAATACAGTTTTACTAGTAAAATGTTCAATATCCCATCACATCTCCGCATTCTCAACCGACTGAAAAACCTGAAGATAAGTGGAGAAAGGTATAAAAAATGTGGATATTATTTGCGGGATTTGGAGTTCCAATCTTCCCAATCCTCCCAATCCTTATCAACATAGTTTTGTGCCCACAATAATGAAGCTCGAGCAGCTAATGGTGCTCCAGGAAGATTTTTCTCCTTGAGTGCCACCATCATATCTGTAAAAGGCTCAATCAATAATGTTCCAGGTCCTCCATAATCTTTACGTAGGAATTCACCAAAAATCTGGTATCACAACGGAAAGTGTTAAAACAGGTTATATTTCAGAAAATTAATGTTAATTTCAACAAAATTTATCTATCTAGTTAAAAGCAACAAGCAGATAGGCAATTTTCCAGTAGAATGCCTGGAAAGATAAAAGTCAAATATCGCAAGCTGTTTCACTGGTTGTCCCTCTGTTGTAAGAAGACGTATTCGACTTAGATTCGATCAATGAATTCTTTCCATTTAAGAACGAGTGAGATGTTTAAGGACAAAAACCAGTGTTTTGCTGTCTTTGACAATCTGCAACATTGAGTACAAGAAATAATACTATGATAGAAGACAAGACCGTGATTCATGTGAGTGTGCCTCTACGTGGTGCTAGCACAACCTTATTTTTGAGGAAATCTTATCCAGTGATTTCAAATTAGAGTCTTTACAGAACAGTTTAACCCTCATGGTAAAAACTAATAATCAGAAATTGAAAATCATTAATCATATCAGTCCTATATCAAATAATCCACATAATTAATTAAAAACCAAAACTCATAGAAACTACCTCCGCACAGACATTAACAACAGTTTGAAGATCACCTCCAAAGGTGTCTTTTTCCTTTGACAGTTTCTTCAGCAATTCAGCTCTAAACTTCTTGGTCTCCTATATATTTTTCTCAAAACACTCAATTATCTCAAAGCATACTTATCGTTTAAAAAAAATAGAATCTTTAGGGGGAAATAAGAATCACATTTTGACTTACCGCTTCAGCAAATTGAGGGACGGGGTCAGGATAAACGTATTTCTGAGATGGGATTGCTTTTGGAGGTCTTGAAAAAGCTTTTGGGGTGAGAACGAGCGGAGGCATGCGCAGGATAAGGGAGGTTGAACGCAGGATAGCGCCATTGGAGACTGGGTTTTTGGCGGGAATTGCCGTTGGGCGGAGGATTGGGTTGCAGAGTGACGCCATTTTGGTGGCTAATGACGCCGGGTTGTGCCTGGTGAAATTTTTAGTGGCCCGCCTGCTAGCTGGGCTGGGCCCATTTGGAAGACAAATAAAATGGGCTGAATACCCTGAACAAATTGGGTTAGTCTACAAATACTCTGGGCCCTCTTTGTGTAGAAATCTTGGGCTTAGCAACTTTTCATGGATCTGGATCAAGAGCTTAACAAACCAAAGCAGGCATCATTGCTGTAGCCCTAACAACAAAACCAAGTTTTTTCCCAAGTCGAATGGCCTGTGACCCAATGGTATAAGTCTCTCATATAATATGGCAGGTCAGGAATTTGAATCATAACGGACTTCTAATATACGTATATATAAATAAATAAATAACCAAGTCTTTTCCCAAAATTATTTTTTCAATTAAAAATATAATTTGACATGATTAACTCTAAGCCATAATTTTGTAATGCAATAACGTAGAAATATATAAAAATAATACTTTTTCAACTTTTATTTAACACCCCAAATAAAAAAAAGAAAGACAAAAAAGAAAAAGAAAACACACACACAGTAGGAAGAAGTAAATGTATATGCATTTGTGTGTGTAGTGATGCACTTTCTACCCACTGCAAAACAGTGGGCCGTTGAGGTGCCCTGCACTATGCATAGCATTTTCTTGGATATGTTACTTGGATTTTAAAATTTAGTGAGAAAATATATATATATATATATATATATTCACTAAATTATATTTGATTCAATGGAAATTTTGATCTTCAAGTTATTTAGATAGGGACTTTTTTAGGATTCTGAATTCAAATTGCACAAATGTTGGGTTCTGCTAATCTATCCATAGGAACAAATGTCAAGCTAATAGGAATAGTCCCTAACTAAGACCTCTAATGTTTAAATTAGAATTTGAAGAAGACATATAATATAAGATAAAAGGAGGTAATTATGAACAAGAAAATGAAAGTAAGAATGATATGGTTTATCCAAATTATCTTTTACTATAAGCTACCTTCATTATTTATAAGAGGTTAAGTGGAAGGTAATGTATGGTATCACGTGGCTTCCTATCATGATTGAATGTAATTGAAATATGTACTTCTTATTTTAGTTCCAATTCGTATCAATTCGGATTGAGATCAAATCGGTATAAAAAGACACAAATCCTGTCATATAACGTCATTTTTTCTTAATTTAAATGTATATTTGTCATTTAGGGAATCTATGTTAATAGACCCCATCAATATCAAATGCATACTTAATTTTGATACTTTATTTTTCACATGGTTTTCCTTTAACTTTTTTAAAGATCAATCGAATTTTAAATCACGATCTTATTCTTAGTCACGCCCAAAATATCAAAACACATAAAACATGAAAAAGATATCATAGATGCCTTCTGACTTTCCTAATCTTCTTTTTGGGCCCTTTAGATTAGTTAAACATTTTATTGATGCGATCAGCTTATGAAGCTTTCGGTGAAATAGCAAAATCTTTTAGCCCAATTCTTACTTCCATTTCTTCCCCTTTCCAGATTTGGACAGGTAAAAAATGTAGATATCTATGTTTGTCCTAAATTTTTTACACTTCTCCCAATATTCAAATTATCCCCATATCCACAAATCCCACAAGCAGACAACTTTAAATCAGCCCCAAAAGTTTTCCCTATTTGCTTTTTTTTTTTTCCTGATTAAGACAGGGAAAATTAATAATGTACATCATGAGGAAAGATCAACAATATATATATACTATGGTTTCATTGATGATTATGTAGGTGACTCTTTTGTCTCCACTCTTTGGAAAAAAATAAAATGGAGAGGTCCAAGCACTATCACAAAAGCAATAAAAGAAAACAAAACATGCCATTTCCACGCTCCTCTCCATTTATAGCCCTCTTTTTTCGGCTACTTTTGATGCTTGCAAATTGGCATCCAAAGAGAAAATTGTGAGTTGGAAAGAGGGAAGAAAGAACGTATATTGGCTTATTCTCTTTCTATGTTTAAGTTCAGATTCATGAACATGTGTTTTTTTGAGATAAAATAATAGTTAATCATTATTTGTGACAAAAGATATGTATTTGAACTTATTGCAGCAGTTGTTTGAAAATCAATCACAAAAAGTTTTAGTATAATTGACACTTTTAACGGATTGTGGTAGTGAACTCGACTCTTGACCAATGGTTCTGACTCAAATTGAACACTTCATGGGGATGAGAACTCTTATCATCATGCTCCAGAGGATTGTTATGTTGATTATCATCATGAACGTATATTGGCGAAGAAAGAACATATATTGGCTTACTCCCTTTCTATGTTCAAGTTCAGATTCATGAACATACTTTTTTCCTAAGATAAAATAATACTTAATCATTATTTGCGATAAAAGATATGTCTTTGAATTTATTGTATTTGTAGTTTCGAAATCAATGATAGAAAATTTCAGTATAATTGACACTTTTAACGGGTTGTGATGATAAACTCAATTTTTAATCAATAATTCTGATTCAAATCAACTATTTCATATGGACGAAAACTCTTATCCTCATGCTCCATAGGACTGTTATTTCTTTTGGTGGGTTGGGGGGAGGGGGGTTGTCTCGGGGTATAATTGTCGGTTGCAGAATTACAAGATAAGAAATGTGAGAATTCATTGTTTTTTTATATCTTATGGCTGCTCCTATATATGGTATGATAATAATTACTTAGGATTGCTATATATCCTAAGTAATGCGAATTAATCATCAATGGCTTATCTTAAATTTCAAGACGAAATGATATATCCCTTAAGGCAATTGACGAGCATTTCTCTTTCACTATACCAACATTCCTTAAATATCTCATCAAAGTACTTACTATATAGTATATGATCCTCAGTTATTTATTCCCAAGCCCTCTTTTTCTGACCAGAAATCATTTTTAACATTGTTGATACAAAAAAAGAGAGATTTTTAGTTTATTTATCTTATATTTATCTCCAATTTTCAGCATGGAACTGAAAATGGGGACATCAAATGGTGCGGTGCATGTCCTAATGAAAGTTTCGCTGTCTCGCATTCTGCTAACTGTAAGAGAATGATTCCATCTTTTGAATTCTTTTAGCCCACGGTACAATTGCTACTCCTTTTGGCTTTCACAAGACAAAAAAATATGGATCAAAAGCTGAGTTTTTAGGGTCATCTTTTTATCTTTGTCATATGGGCAATTAAAGTTGTGATTTTGTGTTAAAGAGAAAGAGGGAGACGCTCCTCTATACCCCTCCTGCAGGCTCCAACTCCTACCCTTCATGAAGACAGAAAAGTTCCTTTGGCTTTTGGGGCAGAATACTTTGGATTCTCTTTTCTAAGGAATATATGTTGTTTTCTTTTTTTATATAATATTTTGTTGAGATAGTCAGAGGAAGAATGTCAAGAGGGTGATCCCTTTCTTGTTCTTATGTACAAAAATCTTGGCTTTTCTGTCACTAAGTATGGGTAGCAAGAACATGCATGCAACTAATCAGCCATGAATAGTGAAGTTATCTTACTTTTCTCTTGCCACTAATAAAGGGGCATCCTAGTGGAAGTCAAATTGTTGGCAAAAATACCCCTCAAAAAAAAAAAAAATCCCATACTTTATCTTAGTTTGCATCTTATGAGGCATCAGCATTGCATTATGTCTTGGCAGTTGAGATTTTTTTTTTCATTTTACTTAGATAATGTTTGGTTACAAAATGTATATTTTGTATAATGTGTTTTGGGAGAATGAATTTTGGGGTTGGAAGTGGGGTTGGAGAATATGATGAATGCTTATTTATATTTTGAAAAATAGTTAAAAAATTGTTTTGAGGAGTTTTGATATGTTTGTCTATATTTCGGGAAAAGACAATTTTTACTAGAGCAGTCAAATAAATACTTCTTTGTTGAATTTTTGAAGTGAAAATGGAATTGAGTAATTTTTTATAATAAGAATAATAATAATAAAATGTATATTATATGTGTATATATTGAAACTTGGTGACGTTTTGAGAATAATGAAATATAGAAAAGAATATTTTGGGAAAACTTAATTTGACATTTTGAAAAAAAAAATGATATATGTTTGGTTGTATTTTGACAAAATAATTTTTTTTTTGTCAAAATACAACCAAACATAGCTTAATGTTTCAGTTCCCTATCATATATACTAAATATTTTTTAAGTACATATTTAACTTCAAATTTGATACATTTAACTTATATTTATAAAATAAAGTATATAACAAAACACTATTTGAAATAGGATCCTAAACAACATCATCAGACCCACACATATTTATCCTAAACTTTCCAAGGTTCCATATTCCTTGTAATCTAAAGACAATGTCATTGGTGGTGATTAATGCTCACCTAATTTATTTGCAAACCCTAAAAGATCCATTTATTGTGTCCTTTCCATAGGGGAATCAACCACACAGAACTCTTCATCTTAAAAGTTATGATGATTAGATTCCTCGTTTTATGAAATTTTTGGCTTTGTTTGGTTATATTTTTTCGGAACAACGCTGTTTTGAAAAAATATAATCAAACATATATTCATTTTTTCTCAAAAATGCACATTTTTCAATATATACATACATATTATATATATTATATATTTTTTAGTATTATTTTAATATTAAAAAAATCATTCAATTTTATTTTTACTCCAAAAATCCAACAAAAAAAATATTAATTTAATTGCTGCAGTAAAAAAATGTCTCTTCCAAAGCATAAACAAGCATCCCAAAAAATAATTTTCACATTCTTCAATAATTTATTATCCCAAAACACATAATAAACTCAAACAAAAAACATAACAAAACGCTACCTTTGTTTTTGAGGTTGTGCATTAAAGAGTGTGAAAGGAAAAACAATTCATAAACTATTTTAAAATTCTTAACTATTTTAATACAAAACAAATCAGATATTATCATATCTCTCAATCAATAAGTTTGAGAAGAAATACATGATTGTCGTTCTCACAAATATGGCCATCACCAACATGAAAGTCCTACCACTTTAAAATATTGTCCCGTCAACACATATTTATAAAGACTTCGTCATGAAAAGACACCTTAAAAAATAAGAGAAGAGTAATACTTTATAAACCATTTCAATAGCCATGACTCCTCCAACAAACATGAATCAGATATCATCAAATATCTAGAAAGGCTCCCAACATTTTGTACTATGACAACCACATAGTAGAAATAAACTAAAACAGTTCTTGAAATAGGATCCTAAACAACATCATCAGACCCACACATATTTATCCTGAACTTTCCAAGGTTCCATATTCCTTGTAATCTAAAGACAATGTCATTGGTGGTG
>JACGDI010000734.1:1436193-1455449 GCA_014898725.1 Jacaranda copaia
AGTTATGATGATTAGATTCCTCGTTTTATGAAATTTTTGGCTTTGTTTGGTTATGTTTTTCAGAACAACACAGATTTGGAAAAACATAACCGAAGATATATTCGTTTTTCCTAAAAAATACACATTTTTCAACATATACATACATATTATATATATTATATATTTTTTAGTATTATTTTAATATTAAAAAAATCACTCAATTTCATTTTTACTTCAAAAATTCAACCAAAAAAATATTAATTTAATTGCTACAGTAAAAAAAATATCTCTTCCAAAGCATAAACAAACACCCCAAAAAATAATTTTCACATTCTTCAATAATTCATCCTCCCAAAACACATAATAAACATATAATAAACTCAAACAAATAACATAACAAAACACTACCTTTGTTTTTGAGGTTGTGCATTAAAGAGTGTGAAAGGAAAAACAATTCATAAACTATTTTAAAATTCTTAACTCTTTTAATACAGAACAAATCAGATATTATCATACCTCTCAATCAATAAGTTTGAGAAGAAATATATGACTGTTGTTCTCACAAATATGACCATCACCAACATGAAAGTCCTACCGCTTCAAAGTATTGTCCCATCAACACACATTTATAAAGATTTTGTCCTAAAAAAACACCCATGACTCCTCCAACAAACATGAATCAGATATCATCAAATAGCTAGAAAGGCTCCCAACATTTTGTACTATGACAACCACATAGTAGAAATAACTAAAACAGTTCTTGAAATAGGATCCTAAACAACATCATCAGACCCACAAATATTTATCCTAAACTTTCCAAGGTTCCATATTCCTTGTAATCTAAAGACAATGCCATTGGTGGTGATTAATGCTCACCTAATTTGTTAGCAAACCCTAAAAGATCCATTTATTGTGTCCTTTCCATAGGGGAATTAACCACACAGAATTCTTCATCTTAAAAGTTATGATGATTAGATTCCTCATTTTATGAAATTTTTGGCTTTGTTTGGTTATATTTTTTTGGAACAACACAATTTTGAGAAAATATAATCAAACATATATTCATTTTTTCTCAAAAATGCATATCTTTTAATATATACATATATATTATATATTTTTTAGTACTATTTTAATATTAAAAAAATCACTCAATTTCATTTTTACTTCAAAAATTCAACAAAAAAAATATTAATTTAATTGCTACAGTAAAAAAATCTCTTCCAAAGCATAAACAAACATCCCAAAAAATAATTTTCACATTCTCCAATAATTCATTCTCCCAAAATACATAATAAACATATAATAAACTCAAACAAAAAACATAAAACACTACCTTTGTTTTTGAGGTTGTGCATTAAAGAGTGTGAAACGAAAAACAATTCATAAACTATTTTAAAATTCTTAACTCTTTTAATACAGAACAAATCAGATATTATCATACTTCTCAATTAATAAGTTTGAAAAGAGATACATGACTGTCGTTCTCACAAATATGGCCATCACCAACATGAAAGTCCTACCACTTCAAAGTATTGTCCCGTCAACACACATTTATAAAGATTTGATCCTGAAAAAATAAGAAAAGAGTAATACTTTATAAACCATTTCAATACCCATGACTCCTCCAACAAACATGAATCAGATATCATCAAATACCCAGAAAGGCTCCCAACATTTTGTACTATGACAACCACATAGTAGAAATAAACTAAAACAGTTCTTGAATATAATTAAAATGATGCAACATCAACAGTCCAAAACCAATGTGCTAACTTCCATTTGAATTAATGCAAGTCACATGGTCCTGAGGGCTCTTTCAAGACTTTTTCTTCACAATTTTCTTTGGTAGATTAGTTAATCCATAAGAGCCTCAATCTGCATAGACAAGGGTTTTTTTCAAAGTTGAAAAGCAGACATGAAAAGATACCGGTCCAAGCAGGTAACCTATAAACAGTACGTAGTAACGAAAACTTGTTCACGAGCTATTTATTTTTTTCCTCAATGTGGACCACCAAACCAGCTGTTCGATGTCCGAGACACATACACGAAGATGATTGAGTAATTCCCATTATTTCGTACTTAGTGCCCAGGCCAGTGGGCTGTTAGGATCCGTTTAAATATAGCACGGGTTTTAGAGTACTGTAGGGAGTGGCAACTTTTACTTTGACAGAACTATACATAATAAAGGGCACAAACCCTGTTTGGAAACCAAAAATGTCAATTTCGTGTTTGGAACAACTTAGTACATAAATATCAATTGTGTAGTCGGTGCTTTATATTTAATCAATTGCAAGCCAGTTAGAATGCTTGTAATTATTCACTCAAATTCTCTATGTTAATTAATATTTTGTTTTTTATTTTATTTTATGATTATATATATGATCTGTTCAAAAATAAGAAAGAACCACAACAAAAAAAAATCCACATGTTAGAACTATACATCTTAAACTTTTAGATGAGATGGTTATTTAATGGAAAAGATTCTCTGAGTATAATGTTTTTCAAAGAGATTCAAAGTGTGTCAATGACTTTGGATTTTCTATTCTATTCTTTATTTTATCTCATATTCCAACTTGATGTATATATATGCTAAGTGCATATAATTTTAAATCAATTATTTTATAAAAAAAATATTTAATACATTTGACATATATCCATGAAACACTTTAAGTCATCTATGTCCATGTTATGGATATAAGAAATGTGTATTAAATAGTTACTTGTAAAAATAATTAATCAAAAATCAGATAGATTTAACATTTATACATTGAATTAGAGTAGAATATGATTAAAAAATAAAAAAAGAATACAATAGAAGATCTAAAGTATCTATAAAATGAAACAAGAGATGAAATTGAAAATAAAACAGAGGATATATACAGCAATTGACAGATATATTCTGCATCATTGATTTGGCAAGATTTAAGTTATACATATTTACATGGGCAACCAATTTACAATTACCCTATATATTAAATCATACTGAAAGATTACAGCTAAAAAACAAATTTAGCTGTACTGATTTATCACACACACAGTACTAATTCGTTATGTGTGATTAGAAACCATAATTGAGAAAGATATATATATATATATTTATGTCACTCTGTTAAAATACACAGAACAATGGAACTGTATTGTCTGTCTGGCAATTGCATGGAATTAGGTGACTGTGCTGGTCCAATGGGTACAGAAGTTTAGGACCAAGCTGTGCCAATTATGGGTACTCGGAACGTTAGGTTTTGGGTAAGAGTAAGAGGAGGCATAAGTGTCTGAAATCTAGGGGAGAAGGGACAGCAGATGGGTCAGGTTAAGCAGAGAAAGAGAGAGAGAGGGAGAGCCATATTCATTGATTGAATCAGTCTTTTATTGCTTGAGGGACCAACTCCAAGTCCCGTCGTCACTCACCAGTCCTCACCAATGGAGCCATTGCTTCATAAAGTTTCCACCTTTTTTCTTATGAACTTTTTTATATACAAATACTCGGTAATAAAACAAATGGCAAAGCTACAAAATCTTCATTGTCAATCACATGCATTGCACAGACCACGGATAGATGGGGTCCCAAGGGAGAGTAGAAATTAATTTCAGTATAAAGCAACATATCTGATTTTATTACATTCAAATACAACAGAAAAGGAAAAAGAAAAGTATATATAGATATTTATGAGAAGGCCCCAAAGACCCTCTATATAGTTAGGGCCATACAAGAAAGATAATTAACCAAAAAAAAAAATTAGATGAAAAGAATTGCACCGCATGTATCCATCACAAGCTGGTACAATCAAAGCAACACTCGCAATCAAAAAGTAAGTCCCAGTATATAGTTAGGACAAGAAAGAAATAAAAAAAAAAAAAAAGAGACGTTTTTCCCGCCAAAAAAGCACACATGCACACGTGTACAACACGCTATATGCGCGCATACACATCACTCAAGAAAAATCCAAAAAAGTCTTCCTGGAGCCATGAAACCTTATTTATTTCTCCTTTTTCTTCACTTCTCAGTCCATTGGTAGAGCAATGATGGCAGCCCTATGTGAATAGCACACCCGCTTGACTAACAGCTGCTCCAAACTTCAAAGTTCCAATCTCAAAATCTGCCAACTCCATTGATTTTCACAGCCCATTTTTGGTCCCACCAATCCCTTTCCCTTTTATTCAACAATCAATGCTACAATTGAATTCAATCTGCATCCCCCACTCCCATTCATACTTCATGACTCCACTAAGTATTCAACATTTTTTTCACATTTTTTTCTCACTTTTCCACACCAAAAATAGGAGTAATATATGTACCAAAGCCCCAACTGATCTCTTGGGAATCTGCAAAGCCATTCATGGATGCCAATGCCCACCAAGATAGGGTTATAATTAAATCTCCCAAACTTTTCAAACTTTTGTACATACATTATTATATCTACATCACTCGTGTCAATTTTTATCTCATTACCCTCTTGAGGAAAAACACTGAGGATTCTAGACAACTTTTTCCACCCTTTTAATCAGAGCTCCCATTTTCATCATCCGCCCACGAGTTGTTATTTAATTTCCTTCTCTTATAAGGTGAGGAGGAGGATGAAGAGGATGATGAATCACTCGAGGTAATACCTGGCCGAGGCATGACTCGGAGCTGTGGTAAAACCTTTGGTTGCTTCTTTGGCCTAATATTGGACGTGATTTGTTGAATCAATTGGTGGCAAATCATAATATTATCCTGCAAAATAACCGAATATTCTATTCAACTTGGCAAAAAAAATTTTATTGAACGTACACATAACCTAAATTATGATTTTATTTCCTTACTTTGTCGAGTCCATCACACCATGACTCAGCATGTTGAGCAGTAATGAATGAGAAATTTGGCAGATCATTTGCTGCACAAAGCATTGTTGCAGCAGCCATGCTAGATGGTCTATACTCAAGGAAACTGGTCTCTGTCGTTATAAAACAAACTCAATAAATAAAATATTTGAAAGTAATAAAAAAAAAAGTCGGCTTTTTAATATATAACTAAGTTATAGAATGGTATGCGCTCTTTACGAGTACTTAACCTTGAATAGTTGAGAGAATAATTTCTTTCGCCCTTGATGTAAGGAAGTCGGTATAAGTTCCAGTGGGGTCAATCTTGAGTGCGAAAAAGCGGAGATAGCAAAATGGAGAAATGGATCTAAGCCTCCAATCCAAGACCCTTAGAACAAGAAGTTCCATTCTTTGTATATTTCTTGGTTCAAAAATAAATTTTGCGCCTTCAACCTAATAATTTGAGAAAATCTCATTAATTAAGATCTATTATGATATTAAAGTGACCCACTCTAAGATATCGATATATATTATCGAATTAAAAAAAAAAATACCTGAAGATCCAAAAGAGAAGGAACCAGAGGTTCCTCCATCTTAGCAGCTAATGACAAGCATGCAACGGACAATAGTTGCAGGGGCCATCCATTCATTTTCTACAATAATTTGAAGAAGTCTATGAGGAAGAATATCAAATCCCATTGACAAAAATAAAACAAAAGATTATTTGTATTGAATTAGAATAAACAAAATATATGAACAAATAGTAATACTATATTGCAATGCATTCTAAAGTTGTTAAAGACCTAAGAGGATAAATGGACCTTCCTACCATCTACTTTTAGAGAAGATAATGTTGCTAGTATATTTTATTTACAAGCATGCTTAGAATCTATTAATTTCATGCTAGTTAGTTCTGTTCGTCATCATTCACATACTTGACTATTGTAGTACATAAATATCATAGATTACTGTTATAAGGAAAAGTTTTTTAATAATTAAACAAATTATATCTTCGCCAAGTCATTTCAATAATTGGGTTAGTTGTATGTTTATGTCAATCCAATACCGTGTGAAGCTGAAATTAATGAGTACAAGTCTCCATCTTTATTTGCCTTTAATTCATGGAACGCACCTTTTATTACATGTATTCCATTTGTGTGACACCTCTACCCAATAACACTAATACTACATTATAGTTAATGGACTTTAAGTGGGTAGGCAAAGAATATATGCACATAGAATTAAACAAAAAGACAGATGATAAAGTTTGTAACTAATGATGGTATATTTCTTGCTCTATTAATTGTCTTACCAATTAAAGTGAACGTCTATAATTGATTAATAAATGGATCTAGGTTAAATCATAGCAATTTAACCACTTTACAGTTCTTGCTTAAATTAAATCGTAGTTAGCAATATAAACATCCACTAATCAATGGTCCTTTTCAATTGTTTTTAAAAGTCAATATGCGTATGTTTGATGAAAATGATTTTGAAACGGCCAAAAGGGTAAAATAGCGCATTCGAATCAACTATAGGATTCTTTATTTGTCCATATTTAGATGGCTTGATCTGACATTAAGTAAAATATCCGATAGCATTACTTACCCAAGAAAAGAAATTCCTTTTTAACACTGAGGAGTTAAAAAAAGAATAAAATAAGAAACAGGGGCGTTATTAACGGTGACGGGAGTCTTACCGGCAAGTGATGGGAGTAAAGAAAACGATCAAAGTAGTTGACGGAGAGATACGCCGTTAATGGCTGCAAACCGTAATATCGTTGCACCTGCACCAAAAGCGAGAACTAGTCAACTTTCCCCGAACCATAGACTGCGGTTTTAAGTCTATACTGCTTCATAAATCACTGTTTCATCGCCGTCTACGATTCACCTCCGCCGAGTCCATCAAAAACTCTTTCCTGTAGCCGCCGGGGCATACTAGAAATATCATGCTGAAGTACGCCAGTGTGTGATATCTGACGTTAATCTAACTTGCTCATTTACGAAGAATTCAGTTTTTTCCGAGCTTGTTGAAGGTGAAGTTAGCCACCTGCGCATGATAATACAAAAAGAAGAAATCACGAACCGGAATCTGGATAAAAGGAATATACCTTGAGAATCCATGCAACAGATTCCGCTCTAACAGACGCATCAATGGATTGATGGTTGGAACGAGAACTAATTTCGGCTAGATCTCTCTCGTCTTGCAAGAGTACGGCGATGGATTCCTCGACGTCCTGCGGCAGAGATTCGAGGTCGGATGAATATTCAGATAAGTAATCCCCATCGCTGCAGAAGATAATATTGGAGTCCTCGCCGCAGAGAAGGTCGGAGAAGCAGTCGGAGCACGGGACTGACATGGCGAATTTGAACGCCGACGATCGCTCGTCATTCTCTTCTGATCATTTCTAATGGATTTTTGGCTTCGATATCGCCGGAGATTGGTCGGAATATACGCCGGGAAACGTGGGGTTGAAGGGAGAGTGGGTGAGGGAGAGTGGGGACTGTAGGTTTTGTTCGGTTTTGGATTCACTTCTTTACGTGTTGGCTTTGGATATAAATAGCTAACATAAGGCTTTTCCTTTTTTTTTTTTCCATTCATGTTTAATAATTTTAGTTCGTCATTATATACTAAAATATCTGGAAAATATTTAGAAAAAATAATTACAAAAACATTTAGCAGAACTAATTATTTTATGCATGAATCAAATCCACACATAGATTTTTAATATTCTTCCAACTTAAGTCAAATTAATACTGATTTATAAGTAGCATATGTACTCATGTTTAAACAACTTTATTGTTTTTGTTTTTGTTCTTTTTTTTATATATATATTTTTTCATTTACACATACATTTAAAATTTATTATTGTTCAAACTCAAAACTTCAATTATAAAATATGAAGATGATATTATTGAATTAATTGAACACTGACATATTTAAACAATAAATTTTACTTAAGTTGATTTGTAGTTGTCTTTTTGGAGGGATGCAAATTTATTAATTGTCTTATACTTATTAATCACACGTTAAATACAAAAACATTTACAATTGGAAATCAATGTCTTTTAATTACAAAAAATTATTGTTAGGGTATATTTTGATTAATTCGATTTCTTAAAGAAAATCCTCCTACCTATTTCACCTAATAAGCCTAGTTTTGCTATCTTCTCTAATAATTTTTTTTTTAATGAATAGAACTGTTACCTTTCAACTCGATATCAAAAATAAACCCAATATTAAAAATTTCCACAGCGAAAATGTTCAGACGCTCAAATGATATTTGTATTCTTTATTTGCGTTAGGCACAACCCCATACGACACAGATTAATTTGGATTGTTTAATAAAAACATGTAATAATATCTTAACTTCATACATAGAATGGTTTATATGGGACGTAATATCAACAATGTTCAAAGTACGTTCATTATTCGTTGTTGTTATGATATTTATTCTTACATATTTGTATTTGACCATTTGATTCATACTGATTCAGACAACAAAGATTTATCATTAAAAGTCTATAATTCCTTTCAACGACACTTAATAGTTGTTTGTATTTTGATACCACCAACCCCCGACCCCTACCCCCAACCCAAAAAAATAGAAAAAAAAACAACTATGCTAATTGAAGATGCTAATAAAATATAGTACGTGGCAAAAGGACAACTTACTTTAATTACATTAACACCCCTAGATTGGGCCGGACAAAACATAGAATAGGTGCATGATTGTGAATCCAAACCCATAATTTTGTTTCAGCTTTTGGTGGAGCGTGGACATGATTGGACTAATTGAACTCACCCAAAAAAGTTGTAGTTAGCTATATGTAATAATAGTAATAATCAATTTTCTAGTAGATAATCTACCACATAATCCTTCCTAATCCCCCCTTACCACCTTTGCAATCGTAAGTCTAACCAACAGTTAAATTATTTATGGGCCTTGTTGATATGACTGGACTGCGTCGTCCGAACCCAATCTAGGACAACTGCAATTATAAGGTTGTAATTGCACTTGACTTTTTAACTTAACCAAAATGTTGGGCCAGTTTGGATAAGGTAAAATTTATGATGAGGGACACCAACGTAGCAGTACAAATACTCTATGTAATTGGCAGTCGGTGCACACTTTATAATTTAAGTAATTTAAAAATAATTATTATAATAAAAAATTTTAATTAATTAATACTTGATACTGCAGAGAGCCGGAGAGCCAGGTATTCCGGTTGATTCAGGTGTTTGGGCTTGAAATCTGCAACCACGAACACACGTCAACTAGCCGAGAGGCCCTCGGCTATGGCACTCCGACGCTCAAGTTAGTTTCCGATAGATCGGAAAATATAGAGAGAATATGTAGTGAATAGTGTAAATAGCATTACCTTGAGCTCGGTGGTGCTTGTAGTATTTATAGCCTGCTGTGACGTGATTTTACCCAAGTACCCTTACCAGGTGTACTTGGTTTTTTCCATGACAGGGGGTTGGGAGTCATTCTTTGCTCGGATCACGGTACTGTGCCAGGTGGCACAATTTCATGTTTTCCCGTATAACCATGACAGTAAGAGCACGTTTCTGCCAGAGTTATTAGTAGGGTTGTTGGAGTTGTTGGCAGCGGTTACATCCGCTGCCACGTGTCATCAATGCCGAGGGGTTCAACCTGTCCAACTTGCACCTGGAGGTCGATTCATGTCAGCCAGACTTGAATGCTAAAACTTCGAAAGTGGCCCTGTCGATACGAGTCGACCGCGGGGCTTACCAAATGGGATCAATACAGGTCGATCAGACTGATGTGCCTTTGGGCTTCATAGACTGTCTCTTCTGAATCTGGGTCTGTTGGGCCTACTGGATTATACCGTATCATGTTGGGCCTCGTGGGCTGTCTCATTTGAAGTTGGGCCTGTTGAGCCTACTGGATTATCCCATATCAATACTAATTAAAAACTCATTTATGTAGCTTTGAGAGAAATTATGGATAACAATAAAAAATATATTTTAGATGGGAGAAATTATATTTGTGCAAAGAAGTTGGAAATATGAAGAAAAAGAAGAAGCCACAGAGAAATAAATAAATATATATATGATAGTAGTGGATTGATAATGATTTTAAGTAGATATAAGGATTTAAAAAATAAAATAAGAGTATTTTAGGAAAGCAATTATACATATTACAATTTTAGATATTTATTAATATAATTTATGAATTATCACATTATTGAGAGAAAAGAATAATATTAAGGAATGTTTGGTTATATTTCATCAAAACAATATTATTTTGGGAATACATAATCAAATATATCCTTATTTTTTCTGCAAAGCACAAATGCTTCAATATATATATTATATACATTATATTTTTTATTATTATTCTAATATAAAAAAAATCACTCAATTCTATTTTCATTCAAAAAATCCACCAAAAAATCATCAATTTGACTTCTACAGTGAAAAAATATCTCCCTCAAAATAAAAAAAAATATATCAAAACACAATTTTTATATTTTCTAATAACTTATTCTCTCAAAACACATAATAAACAAAACCAAACATTTCCTTAACTTTTTTCAAAAAATAAATATCATAATATTGAACGGCATGTCCCGGCAAACCTACTGTGGAAATATGCCCCCTCAAGTAGGGACACTACGAGTCTATGAACAAGTATTTCTCTTCCTATAGGCTATAGGTATTCAATAAATACTCGTAGCATTTGTCAAACTGGTGTTAACCTATTAGGAGGTGTTTTGTCATTTCAATTAAATGCAAATCAACTATCTCCCTCATATGATGTATTATCAGGCATCATATCTTATCAAACAAAATATTGATAATATAAAGTTTTTTTTTTAATTTATATATAAAGTTTGTTAGGATATAAATTTCATATTTTATTTTCAGATGTATCAATACCAAGTAATTTGGTGATTTGATCAGTGACAAAATAAAATTAAAAAAGCATATATATAATATTACATAATAACCACAATTATATATGTAGACAGATTTTACAATTCAATCGAAATGAAATATTGCTCTACATCACTGTAGTGGTGAAATAGTTTTACTGTCAAACACATTCGAAAGTGTGAAAGAAAAAATGGAGGAACTTAAGCTGTTTAATAAATTCGACTCTTTTCAAAGATAGCAAAATCAAATATCACCATCAATTTTTTGCTTTCTTTCTTTTTCTGAATGAAATAAAAATAATTCCAAATAGCCAATTAGTCTTGAAAATTAAATATATCTATCTATATATATAATTGTATTTAGTTTTAAAGCAAAAAGAGGGTAGGGTTTCCTTTATTTTTATTTAACTAAAAAGTACTATTATTAAATGAGGCAGGCAATGAAGGAATAGTTGATGCAAATAATAGTTTTTTTTCTTCCTAATTTTTTCTTTTTTTTTTTGGCTAATGGGCTATGTCCATTAAATATGCACATGTCTCATTCTTGACTTATATCCAAATAAAAGGTGTTCACATCTTCCTCTTAGGATTTCTTATTTCTGGAATAAACTTAAAACTCAGCCCCCTTAGCTCTATTGCTCTTGTCCTGCTGGCCAGTGACTCCCCCCAAAGCCAAGATAAATGGCTTTTTCTTTTTTCTTTTTTTTCTTTTTTAAGTTTTTCTTTTCTTTTATTTTCTTCCCATTTTTGTAGGTGTGGCAATTTTCAATATGACACGACACGATATTATTAGGATTGGGTTGGGGGTTATTGGATTGGGTCGATATTAGGTTGACCTAATAAGCAACACGAAAATTATGGGTTGGTTTGGGTTGAATTTCGGGTTATATGATAATAATCCTATATTTTTGGTATTTTCAAGTAATGATTTGTTATTTTTAAACAATTTAATTCTATATTGATTTATAATAATTAATTATTATTATTATTTACTATGTAAATCTTGACTACATGGTGATATTGATATGATTATTAATTATTGAATGAAATAAATTATACTTATTTATTAGAATTCGACTTCATTGTTGTTAAAATTAAGTCGTGCAAATTTTTTTATTTAACATGAAAATTTGTATATTATTGACATTGTAGAGGAAATTAAATGAAGTCCAATTATCAAATTACTCTATGGTATGAAAGTTGGGCTACTAGAATATAATATTGACTTTTTCTAACTTTTTGGCATAAGTTGACTCTTCTCAAAGTTTTGGTATAAATTGATTGTTTTATTAAAATTCTAGCTGAATATAAAATGTGTAATTTTTTTAGATAAATTATTAATAAAAAATAATCATATGCCGAAATGGGTTGGGTTAGAATTGACACAAAAACTTTCAAGTTGGGTTCGAGTTTAGCAAAATTTTGTGATATCTCCACCTCAACCCGACACAAAACAATCCGATACAACAAAATTGCCACCTCTACTTTTTTGCCCTCACATATACAGCCAGCAAACTATACCATTCTTTTAAGCCAAAACCTTTTTTTTACCTAATTTATGAGATGTTCAGTCCTTTATTTTTTTTCTTGTTTTGGGAATTAACATGTAATTTATATCAAATAATTCAAGAAGACAAGGGTACTTTTAATGCTTTGGATATAATAGTACATATACTAAAAGTTTGCATTACTGCATCGAAAATGATTGTTATTATTATATAGAAAATTAAGATATAGCTTGTTTCAGCTTTTCTGATATTGTATTTAATATTAGGTAAAAAAAGAAAAAAATAGTAACATTTCATTTGTTTACATAAAAATAACTGTGACTCAAATAAAATATTTTACAATGATGAGGAAATTCTATAATATCATCTGAAGTGTTCGAAAATTGATCCATCTTACCTGGTTTTTATATATTAAAAAAGTCTATAATTTTGTCGTACCTTTTTTAAAATTCAATTGTAATATAGGAAATCATATGTCTAGGGACTCAAAATATTGCCACTAAATTTGTAGCACAATGATGATGATTATACCAAACTTGAGGAAATCCATTATTTTATAATTATTTAAAGAAAATAATCTTAGTCAACATCTCATCAATAGAGAATTGTAGCCCATCCTGAGGATGAGATAAGGGTTTGTGCTGATTGGAATATATTTCTCTATATATATAGATAAAATTCAATTTTTTGAGCTATTGTGCAACATCAATAGGTCCATATATTTTTGGGACCTTTCATGTCCATTTATTATTTAGGCAGTGCTAAGTGGAACATCATTTTCATCCTACCTTTAATTAATGTTCTAATCTTACTATACTTAAATAATTTGTTAAATGTTACCAATATTAATTATAAATGTCCTGATTATGCGCTTAATGCGATGTCCAATTCAAAATAATTCACTACTTCCTCGAAATTTAGCATAACTTAATTTTTAGATATTCATGTCCAGTAGCTTGTGGTTCAGTGGCATTAGTCTCACCTATTTTGTGGGAGATCTCAATTCTAATGTTCGACCCCTAGTGGGTGCTTTTGTGCAGTTTGTGTGCATCTAATTGTGAAGTTTGTACTTCAAATGACTTGATTTAATAGTAGGATAATACTTATTGAAAAGACAAATTTCGTCATTTGTAATATTTTCTTTCTTTTTTTAAAAAAAAGCCTTTGTGCACCTTATCTACATTTGATTGTAAATTTGTATTTCAATTGACTTGATTTGTTTGTCAGACAATACTTATTGAAAGGACAAATTTCATCATTTGTAATGTTCTCTTTCTCAAAATAAATAAATAAATGAATATTCATTATCCATGTGTAAGAATACATGATCATTGAATTGGATTAGGATGAATCATTAATCTCACATTGCATTGGAACCCTAAATCATAATTAAGGTTGTAGGCTATTATGTATTTAGCTTTCTTTCAAAGTCACTTTGGAATTTTATATGTTAATTTAAGGAATTGTTTATTAATTAACATTATTGTCATTTATTCTTTTGTTGACATTCTATGATCTACACAAAATGGTACTCATACCTATGTGTGTCACTTGAAATTTATATGCAATCCACTAAGACTCGAGAGGTAAGTCCATTAATCCACTTTCTCTATTAGTTCTTCAGCAGTATGATAACAATGTTCAACATTGAACAATTAATTCATTTTTTAAATAAATGCATCAATGTTTTATATTTATTAAATGAAATTTTACGTTGTTCACTTAAGAATGTATATAAATTGATTATAAATCACTAAATGAGAATATGATGATGTCCCAAAGTCAAAAATACTGACTTTATCATATACAATGTAATAGTTCATATGAAAATTTTGAAATAACTGACCAAAAATGTTTTCAACGTTTGGAATTTTCGTTTTATTTGTTACTTTTATAAATAATTCAAAGCTTTTTTTTAACATTTTATTTTTAAGCATTTGATGGTATATTAGCCTTATTCAACCGCATTTTCTCCAATACTCCAACGTCTATATTTTCTTAATTAATATTATTTTCAAATATTTTCAACTTTTATTCCTGCAAACACCTCAAAATTCAGTTGATTATATACTCAATTATGTGGCATGTTGAGGCATCTTTTTTATTTACATACAACTAAAGTACAATAAATTAACAAAATAAAATTATGACTTGACACTAATATTATACATCTTTGCCTATACTTTCATACAGTTATATCCCAAGTGGTTGCTAAACAAAACAATGAGTTAGCCATCAAGATGCCAAAGATCATAGACGAAGCCAAGAGGGGGCTGAGAGGGGCAGCACAACTCCCCCCAACCTCCTTCAAAATTTTGAAATTTGATTTTTTATATTGAAAATCTTAAAATATTATAATTTTGTCATTTCTCAAATTATAAAATGGCTTTTCCTTTTATTGAGAATACACACTTTGCCACTGTTCTTCTTTATTATTTCAAATTTACAATATATTATATTTTTAGTAATTCAATTTTGCCTTCTATAATCAAAATTTTTGACTCCGTCCCTGCTAGAGATGCCAGGATAATGATCAATTAACAAAATTGTGTAATTATATATGGACAATAGAGAACTTTTAAGAGCTACAAGGCTCAAAATCATGTCTTTTTCTGAAAGAGAATATAAGAGATAATTTTATATCTAATGCTACATTAGTATGTGAATACGACCAATATATACAATATATATTAAGTTATACCTCAATATGCTGTGCTGCTGTTGTTTTGAGTTTCTGTTTGGGCACAACGTTGTCTTAACTCTCAACCTTTTGTAAGAACTGTCAATTAATTGATATGCATTTTTATTCATTCAATTGTATAAATGATATAAAGAAGGATGTTAATTTCTTATAATATATTGATGTTGCCTGACTTTGGATTCTAGGCTTTTTTAAAAAATTACTTGATTATGAATTGAAATTGTGGATTAATTTTTTCTTCACTTGTCTTGATAGAATATTTGTCTTAATTAAAATGCCATTCGATGCGTTTTTTATTATGAATTTTGATATTTTAGTGATTGAGGTGATTCATTTATCTTTTATAATAATTATATTTACGTTTAGGATACGCATGGATATATTTAATATGTCACTCGCATATAAATATTCTTGATGCTGCAAAGAGCGTATCGGTTCGGAACTCCGATGGATTTGAATGGTATTGGGTCTGAAATCTGCAACCAAGAACAAACGTAAACTAGCTCAGGTGCCCCGGCTAAGGCACTCCGACGCTCAAGTCAGATTTCCGGTAAGACGGAGAGTATAGAGAAAGTGTGTAGTGAATAGTATATTTGCATTACCTTGAGCGTGGTGGTGCTGGTAGGATTTATAATCTGATCATGGTGTGAATTTACCCAAGTACCCTTATCAGGTGTACTTGGATTTTCCTCATGACCGGGGTTTGATAGTCATTTTCTGCCCAGATCTCGGGGCTGTGCCACGTGACGCAATCTCTTGTTTTCCTGGGTAGTCACATCAGTGGGAGCGCGCCCCTGCCAGAGTTGTTGGCAGGGTTGTCAGGGTTGGTGGAAGCAGTTACATTCGTTGGCAGTAGTCACATTTGCTGCCACGTATAATCATTGCTTAAAGGTTCAACTTGTCTCATTTGCAACTGGGGGTCGATTCATATCGACCAAGCTTAGATGATGAGTTTGGAAGTGGCCTCCAGGTCAATACGGATCGACCGCGCGGCTTACCATACGGGGTTGATACTAATCGACCAGTCTGACTTCGCCTCTGGGCTATCATCATAAGACTTTGGAAGAGACCCTCAGGTCGATACGGGTCGACCACGGGGCTTAGCATATAGGGTCGATACTAGTTGACCAGGCTGACTTGCCTTTGGACTTAGTGGGCTAAATCTTATGAATCTTGGCCTGTTGGGCCTACTGGATTATACCGTATCACGTTGAGCCTCGTGGACTGTCTCATTTGTAGAAGGGCCTGTTGGGCTATCCCATATTAATTCTAAAGGAACATTTTTTCATATTGAAACCAAGAATATGTTAAGGAAATATTCATCGAGAAGCTCATTAATGATGACTTAATTAACAACAATCAATTATGAAATTTGTGGTCACCTAGAAAATCATATCTAGCATTTTTGTTTGCTATAATTAATAAATAAATTAAAACGATCAACGTAGTGATTTAATTTAAGCTATAGCCATAACTGATATCTAAAACTCAAATTTATTATTATAATCATATTAAAATGTTCAATCAAATCGAAATCCTCCATCACAAAATTAATTGATTTTGAATTGCTGTCAGAAACATATTTAAAGTCGTAATCTTTTATGAATTAAAACAACTAAACTACTAATCAATAATTAGGACTAGTATACCATGAAATAAAATAAATATGTTTCTTTTGTTTATTTTCCAAGCTACTAAAAAAGACTTTTAGGCCTACTTGTTGGTTATCTTGTTCTATTGGCATTTATGGGATTATAGCATGAAGCTCATAAATTAATGAATTATACTTTTTAATTTATCTTTGTGATTTATTTTATTTTATTTTATTGGGTGTGTGTGTTATGGCTACATTGGTTCATGCCAACATCAAATCAAACAACTATTGTATCATGTTAGATATTGCTTTATGTGAAAACATAGAAAATGACATTTATCCATATGTAGTTAAGTTGATTGAGTTTGGGTTTACTTTCATTATAGGTAATCTTAGATGTAACAATACTAGGAAGAAGTCTTTAAGGACCAATCTTGTCCAATCAATCTAAAGGAAAAATAAACAACTCAAAAACATCATAAAAAATTTCAATTTGAAGGATTACAAGTAAAATTCTAAAGTCACTTCAACTTTCACATGGTGATTAGTCAGGCAAATAATTAGGGTTTCGTTTATTTTTATTTTAAATATTATTTAAAAATAAAAAAAGTTATCAACTTATACACACATTTTACTGAAAATACCACTTAATTTTATTTTCAGTTTGTTCGAAACCTAATTTATCATTCTAATATTATATTAAATCAAATTCGAATTTGATTTTTGACATAAGTACACACTCTCCAAAACAATATATATAGGTTGAAAAATACTTCTTTTTGTGCCTATAAAAGTAAGAACCACATAATTATATTATTACACATACTCTAATCATTATTTTTAGATAAATTATGTGTCCTAATACAATACATTTTTATGTAACATAAAAAGTGGGGATTTGGATTGTTTAAGTCAACGGAAACTGAACTATCCACAGTTAAAGAAAGTGAAATAATATTGATAGGTCAAATTAATACAAAGCCATGTGGAACAATGTCGAATGAATTTAGGATTGAGTTCAACAAATTTTTCTTAATTAATTCAAATTGAACGTGACATAAAAAGAGAGTTGAATTTCTTTAATTGAAATGACACATCTCTACTTTTCCTAACATTTGAACGTGGTCTTGCATCCAATGTTTTCAAAATTAAACCGGACAATGAATCGGTAATATTATTGATTACTGGTTCAATCAGTTCAATCAGTGGTCGAACCTGTATGACGTAATAATTATATTTAATTTTATAAATAAATAAATAAATATATATAGATAATATTTTAATATTACGAAAAAGTAAAATTTTCAATTGATATAGAAAGAATATTATTTAAAAAAAATTAACTTACTTATTTTTAAGTACATTTTTTAGAAAATAATAATGTTTAAAAATTAGTCAACTATAAATAAATAAAAAATAATATTTCACATTAATTTAAATAATCATTCGTTTCATACTTCAACTCAAATAAAAATAAATTCTTCTATGCTAAATATTTGATATAATTTCAGAGATATTAAACAAAATAAAATAATAAATTAAATATAAATATTCGTATATAACTACCATTTCATTAAATTTTAAAAAAATAAATTCATGTTTCAAAAAATTACATGTCTAAAATTTTTAATCATCATTTTCAACATAATTTTCTCTTTTCTTTTTTTCAAAAATTAAAAATTTAAAAAAAAAATTGAACCGGTTGAACCAATTTTTGATCGATTTTGACCACTCTCGATTTTTATGGCTCAACCGGACCGGATTGGCTTTCGGTCACCGGTCGGACCAGTCGAACTGGCTGGTCCGGTCCAATTTTCAAAACCTTGCTTGCATCCAATTAAAGAACAAATACTGATCACATTTGTTTTAATATTTTTATCCCATTTTATCATTCGTTTGGCTAGAATAACTATAAATACTTAGGTCCACATGAATATCAAAAGTCTATGTTTATGTGCAACTCCCATGATATAATAACCTGCCACCTTTCATAGATTTATTTATCATGTCAATTAAATTTACTATAATAATAATAAAAATTACATAAATTATCACATAATAAATAACTTAAAAATTCAACCAAACTAGCCTTAAAGTTTGGGACTATACAATTGGACTTGGTTACGTTTTCAAGAAAACCAATATAAATTATAATTGGGCTTCTATTCTTGGACCCTTGTTGAAAAATTAATTGGGCCTCCATCTAAGTTTGTATTTGGGATATATCTTTAACCCAATTTAAAAATAAAGAAAATTGGCAATGCTTGCTGGGAAATTTGTAAAGATTTTTATTATCCCAAATTAGGCATAAAAATTTAATTTTTCGAGGTACTATCTATTTAATGCACTTGATTTTTGAAGCTCTGTTTTTAGAAAAATATATTAATGTATAAAAATAGAAATAATTTATAATTTTATTAAAATATAAGATTTTTTTTAATATGAAATAAAATTCGATACTATTAATACATACTACATATTTTTTATATTTAAACATTTAATTGATTGAGTAATATTACTTTTATACTTATATATATAAATTTTAAAATTTTCATGCAAATAAATTTTTAATATGCATATTTATATATTATAAAAAATGCATTGCAATGAAAAGAGAAAAAAAGGAATGGTTTTATAATTTATACTTTATTAAGCCTTGTAAAAGAAAAATAAGAAAAGAAAGTGCAAATGCACTGAACATGAACCGGGCCGGAGGTCAATAAACCCGTTAAACAAATACTTTTTGACCCGTTTCATTTAACTCCCACCTA
>JACGDI010000734.1:1455517-1472364 GCA_014898725.1 Jacaranda copaia
CCCCCCACCCACGCAGAACATACAGTAAGGGTTTTGCAATTCTCTGGAGTTGCAGAAGTAATTTACTGGTATGTTTACGTTCACTGTAGTTCAATTTGTCGTTTAGGTATAGTTGATCACTCATCTGGCTCTCCTATGAATTGGGTTCTGCAATTTTTTCTTTATACTTGCTTGCTGAACTAGTACTTTAGTTTCTACTCTCTTTGTGCTGAATATTGTGGGTTTTTCTCTTATAGAACTGCTTACGTTGATGGACTTTCTTGTGCTCTAAATGCGGCTGGGAATGTGGTTTTCTCTGTTATTGAACTGCTTAGGTTGATGGGATGTTCCGGTCCTTTAAAAGTTGTTCAAAGGCTTACTGCTTGGAATAGAAAATTTAGGAATTAAAAGTGTAGGCTAATGCAATCTGTAAAGCTTCTCTAGTGCTGAAAGAGTTCGTTATGCACTTATGCTTCTTTTTGCTATCCCCATTTTTTTTTTAAATTTTTTTTAACTGCAATTGATAGATTAGTAATGGAGAACATTTAGATAGTTGGTAAAGATTGACACTTGGTTTGTTAAACGGATAAAACTGGCTTAACAAATTTGGTCAAAAAGTTCAACCTTTAAGCTTATTTGATTACTTCTGTTTGTTTTCTGAGTGAATTGAAAGATTCGGCTAATGGAAATGACAGAAGAAGCTGATAGAATCATCCATGTCTCCCTTTTTTCATTGTTTTTTTGTTCATTGTATGAATTTCTTGAATGATGAGTGAAGAATCATTTCAGAAAATCGGGGAATTGGAGGTAGATAACTCTGGAATGATCAGTTTGTTTCATGCATGTTGTTCAACTATATTATCAAGGACAGGCTGTCTTGCTAGAAGGAACCCATCTTGCGGATATTTTTATCCTACATGGAGAACAAACTTCCAACCGTCGGGTGCTAGAAGAGTAAATTTGGAATTGTTGGTGACAAGATTTCAAGCTCAGTGCTATTCTTCAAAGAAGTCCGGTGGAGGTAGTTCTCGTAAGCGAAAAATTGAACCTGAACCACTAATGAAGGACGATAGGGAAGCATTTTTTGTTGTTCGCAAGGGTGATCTTATTGGTGTCTACAAAAGCTTAAGTGATTGTCAGGATCAAGTTGGAACCTCGGTAATCACTTGTTTTCGAAATTGTGATATGTCAATTTCCTTTTTCTTCCATTTTAATATGAAAGTACGTTCTTCTCATCATTCATAGGATATGTGAACCCCTGACTTTCTATGCGCAATTTTTCTCAAAATTGTTACTCCCTTTGATTGATTTTAAATTGCTTCACCTCCTATTATTCTTATTCTTTTCTTCCTTTTTTGTGCATTAATGCTAGTTTTTGACAGGACTCCATAATTCCATCTTTAAGATTCAAATCATACTTTTCTATGAGTTGAGTCTACCCCCCTGCCCCCTGTTATTCTGGTTTTGCTTTTTCAGGAAGCTTTTATGGTCGCTGTTCATTTGACCTATCTTGAAAATCTTATAATTTAAATTGTTGATTATTGTATAGTCATGATTGGCATATGAAACTATTGGTTCCCCTTCTTGTTATCTTGTCACATGTTTATTCATATCATTTTGTTCTGATGGAATGGAAAACCAAAACGTAATTGCCATACACTAATTAAATTGCTTGACTCTTGTCCCTTTTCCTGGCAGATTTGTGATCCACCTGTCAGTGTCTACAAAGGTTGCTCCATGCCCAAGGACACAGAGAAGTATCTTCTCTCTTGTGGGCTTAAAAATGCTCTGTACTCCATCAGAGCCGCTGATCTAACTGAAGAACTTTTTGGCACTCTTGTGTCCTGTCCTTTGCAGGTCAGCTGATATTACATATATAATAATTCTTTTTATAAATCCCTTATTTGATATGGCAAATGTTTCCATCAGTTAGAGTTCTGTAAAATGTGATTTTAGTAGACTAATTTAGTTTGGACGCATGCTTGAGATTCCAGCACAAAATAGCACCTGCCTCCTCAACTGCGATATCTGCAAAAATTACATTAGGGGTGTTGGGTTTTGGCCTCCTCTAATGCTGCTTAGTCAGAGTACTGGTTTTTCTTATTGAATAAAAATGCACCTTAATTATGATTTAAACCTTTTATACCTCAACATATTCAATTCCTTAGTAGAACTCAAGCTCCCAAGAAAAGATAATCCTCATGTCAGTTGTTTACTTGCCCGGATAGACTTTATAATTCTATTCAGGTTTGGGCATATCCCAATCTTGAGCCTCAACCTGATCTGGGCTTTCCAGCCGAACTGTTTAAGTTTCTTGGCTTGGTCCTTGCAGCCTAACTCTACTCAAGGCTTTTCCAGTGGGGGCCATCTTGTCCAAGTCAGTCCACTAACACTCCTGGCTTACGAGGCTGCTAAAAAAGCTTAATCCCTACAGTTCATCACAATTTAGCTCAGTCCGATGACTTAGCCCACTTCCAAAAGACCTATTTGGCTCCTAAACTTTGATCAATACCATCCCTAGTCCAGCATAGGCCCAATGCCTGTGTCCACATCAATATCCATTTTTGAATCTTGTACGGCAGGATTTATGGGGCATATAACTGTCATTTTGTGTACTTATCACAATCGTACATTATGCTTGTAGCTAAAGTTTGTTTACAGAAGGTCAATATATTCTAAGATTGGGGATAAATAGATCTCCCTTGTCAATTGTACTTGACCACCAGATATAAATTATATAATTTTGTTGGTTTACTTACTTAAATTGCTGGGCTTTCAGTCAAAGTGTCATGCTCTTAAGCTCGTTTGCTTATACTGATGTATTGGGTTATGTAATTCAGTGATTGTAAATACGATAAACTCAGTACAAGTTAAAATATTTAGCATATGCACATATTGTGGGGCGAGCTATCTAACTTTTTACATATGTTAAGAATCTCGGTTGATCTTGTATCTACTCCATTTTTTGTTTTGATTTAGTTGTTTCATGATTTACGAGCGTCTAATTTTTCACACAGCAGCCTTCTTCTTCTAGAGGTGAAACATCCACTGAGCCCGTGACAAAGAAGAGGTCACAGGAAGCTTTATGGTCAGATTATGGGGTAAGAGATCATTGCCCTCTATTATTTCAGTTGAACAGAATTTTTCCAGAACATAGTTTCCAGATGCTTGAGAGTGAAGTCTTATACCAATGGGTGCATAAAAGATAAAGGGCAAGAACTGCTTCCCCAACGTATGTAAAGAAAAATGTAATGATAAAAAAGTATTGCCAATATTTCTTTTCCAGACTCCTCTGATGGGTCACCAAGGTGAATAATTTCAAGGATGAAGACCATATTTGCTATTAGTATGTCAGCTTTGTCCCAACTCCCATTAAAAGAAAAAGGAGAAAACATAGAAAACACCTACACCATCAGTTCCACAAACTGAAATAGGTCTTTTGACATTGTATAGAACATCTTTACATGTGCAAGAAGTTCTGCTGCATTAGTTTGTGAGTTTGTTATTACTCAAGTGTTGCATTAGCCATCAGCATTCAGTGGTCTGTAAAAAGTCATCGAGTCAACACAAACTTGTTATAATTCCTGCTGTTTTGGATTATTTGCCCAGAAGGATGTCTGTGGATAGATCAATTGGATACAGTTAGTTTGTCAACCCTTTATATTTTGCTGGATGGCTTTCTTTCTTAGTTAAGGAGTAAAAGTCCCTTAGGAGCTGCACCTAGGAAGAAATTTCCAACTGCAACTGAGTTAATTGGAAAAGTTTAACCTATATCGTATCCTGCAAGATTCAGGTAAAATGTTAGAAAGAGATGAATTCGACTTTTCATGCTAAAAACCTGATCCTTGTTGTAACTGTTAGCAGAGATCCTGTACTCTTGAGTTTGATGGTGCTTCAAAGGGAAATCCTGGACAAGCTGGGGCAGGAGCTATACTGCGGTCTGATGATGGAAGTTTTGTAAGCATCATGCTTTTTTGAGAGGTTCTGTATCTTCTCTGCTCTTGTCATAAATATATCTCTTAATACTTTTTACATGTTAGATTTGTAGGTTGCGTGAAGGCCTAGGCATAGCGACCAATAATGTCGCTGAATACCGTGGCTTTATTTTAGGATTGAAGTATGCACTTGGAAAGGGTTTTACAAATGTTCGAGTCCGAGGCGACTCAAAACTAGTTTGCATGCAGGTATATCCCCTCTTTTAGGAATGGGGTTTACTTTATATGTATTTATATTTGTAGTCAACTAATCTCTTTTGTAATCACATTTGGCTAGATACAACTTATTGATGCTTGGTGCTTCTTAACTCATTATTGGCAGTTGGCACCTCTTTTTAGCATCCCTTGTATCTATCAATTGATAGCAATCTCTTACTGATGTTTTCTAGTCGTTCTTTTGGCTTTTTTTACCTTCTCAAAATGTTGCATTCTAACTAATAATTCCATGACAGGTTCAGGGTCAATGGAAGGTTAAAAACCAAAACATCTCCACCTTGTTTGAGGAGGCAAAGAAATTGAAGGATAAATTTCTTTCATTCCAAATTATGCACATTCTGAGGGTAAGCCTAGCAGCAAAACATTCTCTCTGCACAGTGGACCATAACATATCGTATGCGTCTCTTCATTAATGGACTTAGAACCTATTTGGTGCCGTTGCCTTTCTTACTTCATCACTTTTATGTGGATTTATTTGACGCTATTAACTTGTTAATCTTCTGGAAGGACTTAAACTCTGAGGCTGATGCTCAAGCTAACTTGGCCGTCGATCTTGCTGGTTAGGGCTTCTCGTTATATATCAATTCATATTTTGTTATTAGAGCTGTATCTATCGATTCATTTGGATCTATGTACAACTGCAGAAGGACAGGTTCAGGAGGAAATTGATAAATAGCTCGTTAGCGAGGAAGGTAGCTGTGAAGACTAATGAAGTATATATACAGCAGCATATTTGAGAATCTGTATGCCTCTTTCATCTCTAAGGTTTTTAGTTTCAAATGTCGATAAAACTCCACGAGGATCATAATTCTACAATTGAAAGATACTTTTTGTGGATTTAATGTTCTTCTTCGCTGGTACCAGCAGTATATGGGTTGCTGTGTCATTGATACTAGTCGAATTTTTAACACTTTAATTTGTTCAAAGAGGCTGTAAAGTTGCATAGGCTGTTGACTCTTCAGTTATCCCTGTTATGTAAGGTCTTCATAAGTGTTCACCAATTAGAGAGTAATTTTCATTTGGGAAATAGTGAATTGAATTAGCAAGTTGTGATATTTAAGTTTTGTAATGAAACAACAGTAAAATTTTGCTAATTTTTTTAGCCCAACTTGATTTTTACTGTTTGAATCTGCTGTGTTCTTCGCCCCAACTCATGTTTGAAAACGTATCAGTTTTCAGAAGTATGATTTTTCTTCACATATATAGAGCTAGTTGCTATCAAGATCCATAGATTTACATATTAAGAGAATTGAGATAGTAATTATTGGGTTTATTTATATAAATGTTAATGAATATTTAATGAGTAATTAAAATTAAGTATAAAAATAAATTGCATTTAGCATAACATAAGATAGATTAGACTATCTTCCTCTCATGAGTATATAGTCATCTCCACAGGAAGGAGAAAGAGACGGCAGTGTTGGGGCTGAGTAATTAATAGTTGACGAAGCCTTAGGTACAAGACACAAGTCTCATCAATATCACTATGATGGTTGGTTCACAAAGCCATAGACAAAAGTCCTATATATATATATATATATATACCATATATATAATGGGCACACCTCTTAACAAATTGATGGAATATAAAAACTAATATGGGATAACCCAGTAGGCTCAACAGATCTAACATCAAACGAGACGGCCCACAAGGCCCAAAGCAGAATCTGTTTAGTCAACCGATATCAACCTCACTTGGAAGTATCTACGGTCGACCCATATCGACCTGAAGACCACTACGATAATTCGAGCATTTGAATCTGTTCAACATTAATTGACCTCCAACGTTCACTCGGATCCCCGCCGGACATATTGATCTGATGGGTCGAGCCCACTCCAATGACACGTGGCAGTCGGTGCAACCGTTGCCAACAATTTTGGCAGAAACGTGCCTTTGCTGGAATGGTTTACCCGGGAAAGCAGGAAATTTAGCCACTTGGCACAATATCAAGATCTGGACATGGAATGACTCCCAACCCCCCGGTATGGGAAAAATCACGCCCACAGAAAGCTATAAATACTCTAGGCCCAACCACGCTCAAGGTAATGCCACTTACACTATACACTTTACATTTTCTATATTCTATTCGATTATCCTCTCGACTAAAACTAACTTGAGCGTCGGAGTGTCTTAGCCGGGGGCACCTCGGCTAGCTTAATATGTGTTTGGTTGTAGATTTTAGGGCCATAACTACATACAACTTTCATTTCTTCTACTCGCAGCTTTTTGCAGCATCAACAACCCAAACAACAAATTACAAAAAAAAATTCTGAAATTTTCAAGAAACTCAGTACAACATTCATGAATTTCAGAGGGAATATAAAAAATTAAAATATTTTATTTTTTAGATAATCATTATATGATTTCAGTAATTTGTAGCAAATTCTTTAGTGCTTAATGTGCAGAAAACCATACAATTTCAGCATACAAAATTCGAAAATTTTCAGCAATTTTAAAAAAAGACTCAGTAAATTATATCATATTTATGAGAATTTAGTGATTTCCATGTAAATACATATTAAACCCATATAAATAGAAATCAAACCAACTTGTGAAGAAACATAATTAAAACATTGAAACCCAAGATATGAAAAATAAAATTCCTAGATAAGAACTTCAAAATCAATTATAATTAATCTTTGATACGTTGAGATGAATTTCACTTTCATTGCAAGATTCTACACATAAAAATGTTAAGGAACATCCGAACATTGAGTTTTGACCCAAGAAAAATCATTCAATGGATAAATCAATCTATAGTTATTAAAGATTAAAAAATAGAAATATAATATACTTGAAAAATATATGAAAAATATGTGGAACATGACCACATATTGGGGCCCAAGTGGGCTCTCTCACATAGGAGTGTAAATGAGACGAGACGATTCGCGAACCTTTTGAGCTCATCAGTTAAACGAGCCAAGAACTCAATAATATTTGGTTTGAAAAGTTGCGAACCTAAACAAATTTTTTATATTTTGTATATATAATTATATATAATGAAATCCATAAAGATGATGATGATGATGATGATGATGATATTTGTTTGTTATTTTTAAGAAATAACAAATTATTTTGCAAAATTTATAATTATAAATTTTATTTTGAGCTCAAATTAATTTAAAACTATACGAGTTCGAGTTCATCCGAACTTATATAAATCGAGTTTTCTTTTACTATCTGGTGAGTTCGATATGGCTTGCCCGAGCTTTCATTCAAATTTGAACTTGTTATTTTGTATTTGACTCGTTTACACCCCTACTCCCATATATGGGCCTCATAAATCTTTCTTGGGCTTAATTCGATTTGCTTGAGAGATATATGGGCCGCAAGTCTCGTTATCTCATATAAGCCCAGTCCATTATTACCAGTATCAGGGTATCACTATTATAATCTCATGTTAGTGTAGAATACGTCGTGTAATCGCACTCACACGAGAGAAAAGAAATGGCAGTGTTGAGGCGAGGAATACGAACCGTGACGGCTTTGAGGGAGAGGATGATGATCTTGAATTCGATTTCCTCGCCATTGTCATCTCGCTGGTACTCTACGTCAACTCCATCGTCGGAGAAGTGCGTGGCGGCCGGTCACAAGGTGTTTGTTGACCGCTAGACTAGTTCACCTGCCGCCGTACTTGAGGCCGAATATGATCCACCACAGCCACGTGTAGTCGTGTACGACGGAGTCTGTCACCTCTGGCACATCGGTAATTTTCTCATTATGATGGATTATCGCGTCCTATCACTGTGCTTATTTCCTTATTTTGTAATCATAATTGTGGACGTCCGCGCTTTAATTAATATCTTCTACTGCATTTTTGGCAGTTTTACTGATTATCGGTACATCAATGCGCTATGGAGTAACTTAGATTAATTTAATGTTGTAATTTGAAGTTCTTTCATCTATTATTTGAATCGTTACATTTCATGCTTATAAATTGCGCAGCTGCATGTTCTGTATGATTGATCTTTGTTTGCTTATTACAGTCTACAGTCTATAGTCTTAACTGGACGTTTTAGGAAATTCAGCCTGAGAATCAATAGCAGTGGTTCTAATATTGATTACTTGTATCAAGATGAGATGAGTTCAGAGTCTTAATAAGAACCGCACAATGGGAAGTAAACAACAAATGGCGTAACATGAGCCATGAGTTTTAAGTCATGTTCTTTGAATCGAATGCTGTCTTTAGTGAAATTTCCTTTTCAGAGTGAGGTACGATTGTGAAATGTTTTTAATTTTGAGCAGGAATGGGAAATATGGTCATTAATGTTAAGCCTTTGATGTTACAAAAGGGACATTGTGAGTTGTGTTCTTTGCATTGTTATTGAGGTGGGATGTTGAAGAATTGTGCCCGGTAATTATGTGTTTACTATTATTGCTTTGTTTAATGTTTTTGTGGATGCTTGCAATATGCAGCAGTGAAATGGTTGATTAAAACTGACAAAGCTAAGAAAATTATGTTCTGCAATCAGAAGCTGCTGAGCGTTACATGTTGATTTGTCGGCTGGACTGACGAGACGTCCTTAAACGTTTCTTTTTTTATGAAGGCCCTGGTTTGTATCACCAAGGCTCTGCTGGTAAACTCCTTTCTCTTGTTCTTCCTTATTATTAGTTTAGTCATGCAATTGCCCATTGTTAAAAAAAAAAGAAAGGAAAAAAGTAATAATAGTTCCCTTCTTCTTTCTTCTACTTATTATTCTGCAGCTGGTATGGGGGTTTTGTCTTACTTGCCCGAACTTTATTCTGCATTGAGCACTCTTATGATCATTCCAACTCCTTTAAGGGATGCTCTTTATGATTATGTTGCAAAACAAGGATACGCAATGCTTGGATTGCATAGTTATAGGAGAACCAAAGTTGCGCGACCCCCTTATTGACAGGGAAGAACTACTAGATCGCCGTGATGCACTAGGATTATAGACAGTCATACTATTGGTATTTTGCTATTAACTCTAGCTGTCCTTTAAACCGACCGTTGTATTATGATTTCACTGACCTTAGTAGAGTCATGTCCATTTGACATTGAAAGCTACCAAATTGGAGTGCTCAGTGAATAGCTTTTTAAAGTTGATAATGTTTTCTTTTCTCTGTTGCTCCACATGTTTGGTTACATTTGGTTGAATTTGAAAGCTTTCCAATAAAACTCACATTTTAGATGCTCAGAAACGACTTTTCTTCAGCAATATAAATGCTTTCATTTTCTGTTCCAATAAAGAAAGCTTGCGACAGTTACAGTGAAATGAAATCCCTATATATAGCAAAGCCCATTCCATGCCACTTATTGGTAGCTCTTTTCTGGCCCTGCAAATGAAGTTGGCTTCTCAAATCCCTTGCTCTCCTTGCTTGCTTGCAATCTTCAACTGCTCTACAAATTCATTGATACATCTATCTGAGCTACCCCCTTCATCCATTGCTTCCTTAGCCAACTCTCTCCATTTCCTTGAATTCCTCCTCATCTCCTCACTTCTCCCTCCATCCATCACTTCTTTCAGACAAAACAATAGCTCCTCTCTCCTCACAACCCCAAACTCATCCTCCTTAGCTCGAATCCCCACTCCCCATATCTCCTCAATGAACTTTGCATCTGTCATCTGATCAGCCCACTGTGGCATTGCCACCATCGGCACACCAAGGGACAACCCTTCAAGCGTAGAGTTCCACCCACAATGCGTCACAAAGCCACTGATTGCTTGGTGTGCCAGCATCTTGAGCTGGTTACACCATGACACAACCAAGCCCTTTCCTTTGATCAATTCTACAAACCCAGGAGGAAGTTTGTTGCGTTCGGTTTCCCTGACGACCCACAGGAAGTGTGAGTTGCTGCCTATTAGTGCCCATGCCAATTCTTCCATTTGTTTTGAGGTCAATGAGACCATGCTGCCAAATGAAATGTAAATCACTGATTCTTGTGGCTTCGTTTTGAGCCATTCTATGCACTCCTCACTTAGTGGCTTCCATAAACTGGCTCCATATCCTGTGTCTCCTTCAATTCTTCCATCCAAGTAAGCTGATGGTACCATCGGCCCTATCAGCTTTGCTCGCCAAGACTTTGCCGCGCCTTTGGCCTCCTTTTTCCAAAGACAAAGCACTAATTAGCTCTAAGCACCCCATTTTTGCGAATACAAAGCACTAAATTTAAGGGTGTTTGGAGGATGTTATAAGTTGTTCCCATCTATTTTGAGAGTACACAAAAGGCATGATAAAGTTTTTAAAAGAAATACCAATAAACTCTTAAAAGTTAAAAAAGTAAGATTTTGTAATATCTGTTTCAAAAAATAGGGAAGTACTGACCTATTTTTAAAATCTCAATAAATTCTTTTACTTTTGTTCATATCAATTATAAAAGTATTATTATTAATATTTTATAAGCTTTAAAATTTTGTCTAACCGGACACTTAAAAGTTTTATTTTTGAAAGTAAAAGGCAGCATTCTATAAGCTTTAAAGATATTAGTAAAATATTTTAAGTAAATTTTGTCTAATTCCCTTTAAATCTAATGAAGAGCACCGCAAGCCCACAAACTCAACTCCTAGCACGCATGAAAATTTAACACACGTACACATTACCTGGCCTTCTAGTTCTTCAAAGGTATTATCAAACACAAAATCAGCCTTTTCCAGGTTCAAGAACTGGTTCAACTTCATAGCCAAATAAGCCGGGTAGCTCTCGGGTTCCCTGATGAAGCCTGGCAAATCACAAGAGTTCAATGGCGGCAAACCAGGCAATACCAAGGGCTCATCTTTTACGGCCACCGGCAACATGATCGTACCATCATGTATGTGGCTGAAAATAGCGCAGACGGCGGCTGAGTTGGTGAAAAACGAGGCCCCAAGTACGCCATGATGCTTGGCAACATCAAGAGCCCACGGCAGAAATGAGTCATAGATTATGCAACTTATTGGATAGTTAGTGTTTTGGTATTTCTTGATAAGTTGTGAAAGAGTTTTGGACCCATTCTTTTTGAGTGACTTAAGATAGGTTTCTTCCTTTTGTGCCTCAGCAAATCCTCCCCGATCAAACCCATCGGAGATGGGCTCCACCGTGACGCCGACAGCAGCTTTGGCTTGAATGAACTTCACGGTGTAGTGGGTGGTGGCTAGTGTAGCTTTGATGGACTTAGAGGCGAGACGCTTGGCGAATTGGAGGAGGGGGTTTATGTGGCCTTGGCTTGGGTATGGGAGGACTATTACATGTGGAGTTCTCACAAAGATTTCCTCATTCTCCATTTCTTGATCTTTTTCTAACCTTTGCCAATACATGAAATGTTTCGTTTTCGTGGGTGGATCAAATGTATTAGTAGGGTCTCAATTTATAGGCAGCAAATGCCTTGTGAAGTTGTGATGAAATTTATGGATGGCGCCGGTTTGGGACAGATTACGATTATTAGATAATGGATTGTGGAAACGAGCACGTGTTATAATATGATTTTGTAACAGTTACAACATGCATATTGATATATGTGATGCCAAAATTACCATTTTGCCCCCGAATATAGCCAAAATATCAAGATAACATGGAGATTCATATCTTTTTTATGAATTAAATCCGACACGATATCAACATTGTCATTCATTTTCTACACGTCACATCAACTCACTTGTGTATCAAAGCATGATTGTAATAAGATCACATCAGCTTACAATTATAAATACTCCAAGACTGTATTATTTAAGTATGTTTTTTCTTTGTTATTTTATGTATATCTTAGTTCCAATCACTGATTTAAATATATAAGGATTACCAGTATTGTGTTTTAGATCTTAGGCTTCACCATCCAACTTGTTCCGAAAGTTGACATACGTGACAACTAAGAGAATAAAAAAAGGGTTAAATTTAAATTCGACCAACAACAATTCAAAGAATATCATGAGGCATATCAGTAGAGCATCAATGTATTCAAGAAAGCAAATGTATAGTAATTTTTATTATTATCAAATAAAGTATTGATCTTAATACCATGGGTGCTAATACGCCATATTAGCTAGCTAGACAAATGACTTTCGTACGCTATTCACAAAAATCAAACTTTCAATGCCACATAATCAAAAGTTGAATGTGGGCTCAAAGGTGCAAACTAGTTACTTTGAAATTTTTATACATCTTCCTAATCTAATGATTCCTTTTATAGACTAGTCTTTAAAGAGAATCTCCCATCTAGTCTTACACTTTAATTTGAGTATTGTGAGGTTAGTAAGACCAAGAAGATTTTATATCTAACTCAAATAGCAATGACTCGAAGCATATTCCTTAATTACACTATTTCAGAAATTCAAGAAATCCAAGTATTCAATCATATGAATGTGCAAAATACATAATTTTCAATCCTAGTAGAAAAGGAAGGAAAATGAATACTTAATTTAAAGTGAATAAATAGAATTTCGTATTTGACCTCATATATAAATATATATAGAATTCTATGGGGTACTGACTTAATCATATAATCATATAATGAAATAATTTGGTTATTTTTTGAGAAAATATTACAAATGATGAATTTTATTCTTTCAACAAATCAATATTATCCTATTATCAAATCAAGTAAATTGAAGTACAAATTGCACATTCAAATGTATATAAAGTGCACAAAGGAGTTTATTCGGATTTAAACTTGAGACCTCCCACATAATAGGAAAAACTGATTCGCATAATAATCTAGTTAATTTGAAACTGACCTAATCATGTAATCACCAATCTGATTGCATTTAATGAAATAACATGGTTTGAAAATTAGTAACACGCCATCATCAATTCTATTCATCATATAATGAACAGTCCAATTGCATGTTAATGAAACAATCTGATTTGAGACAGACTTAATTATATAATCAACAATTTGATTGCATGTTAGTGAAATAATCTGGTAAAATTCATTAAAAAGCTACGTTTTCTTTGCCAGTTTCATGTGGGCTCGCAAAATTGTGATTTCTGTCCGGTAACTTTATCTCAAATGCTTTTTGGTTCTATAAATTACATAATATCAATTCTAATATTATAAATATGAAAAAATTATCACTTTTAGTCTTTTTTTTACCGGAGTCAGTGAAAGTCGTCGGAAAATGTGACGTGGCAATTTGGGTGTGTGGCAATTTATTGTTTTTGCCACATTGAATTGCCAAGTAGGCATTTTTTATCTTTTTCTTGCTTAGTTGGCAATACACATGTCTTTTGTTTTTTTTCTAATTTCATAGAATTTATATATACACATCTATTTATATATATATATATATATTATATCATCATTTTTCCTCCAAAATACAATTTTTTTTCAAAATAGCCTCTAATATCCTTCATTATCCTCAAAACTTTCCCATTTTTTAATATATACATACATATATTATATATATCATGTATATATTCTATTTCTATATATATTTATATATATTACATATTGTCATTTTTCCTCCAAAACATGATTTTTTTTCCAAAAAACCCTCTACTATCCTGCATTATCCCCAAAACTTTCCCATTTTTTAATATATACATATATATATATATATATATATATTATATACATTGTATATATTTTATTATAATCACTCAATACCATTTTCACCCAAAAATTTAACAAAAAAAAAATATTGATTTGACTTTTACAGTAAAAAATATTTTCCTCAAAACATAAATAAACATACATATAAATACACATATATTTATATATAATTTATAATTATTTAATAATTAAAAAATAAAAAAATTAATCTATCATATTAATAATATTCTTTTAACTCACTTGGTTGGCACAACTTTGAATTTAAAAATATGCACGTATATTTATATAAATATATATTTATATATAATTTTTAATTAATTACTAATTAAAAGATAAAAAAATTTAATCTATCATATTAACAATATTCTTTTAACTCCCTTAGTTGGCACAACTTTGAATTTTAAAATATACATATATACACATATTTATATAAATATATATTTATATATAGTTTATAATTATATACTAATTAAGTTGAATAAAAAAATTTAATCCACCATATCAACAATATTCTTTTAACTCACTTAATTAGCACAACTTTGAATTTAAAAATACACATATATTTATATAAAAAATATTTATATATAATTTATAATTATTATTTACTAATTAAAAAACAAAAAAAAACATAGTTAAAATAATTTCAATAAATTTAAATTAAATATAAAATAAATTAAAAATGAAAATAAAAAAATTAAAAATTAAAAAAAGAAAAGAAAAAATGCTGCATATCCGCCCCTCCCCTCGTCCTCCTGCCAGGCGGCCACCTGGCTCACGATTGGAGGTAGCCGGCGGGGTGGGGGGGTGGGGCGAGAGGGGATGAGGTGCATATATACATATAATGTATATGTATGTATATATAAATATATATTTAAATAAATATATATTTAGAAATATATATGTGTATGTATATATAAATATATATCATATATATGTATTTTTTATTTATTTATATTAATTATTATTTTTTAAAATTTCAAATGTAATATGCCAACTACCCCAAATCTCATGTCACCACTTATTTTTTGCCAACGAGACAGAATCAAGATATGTCCACACGCCCCATGTGCCACGTTATATTTTTTGACCAAAAAAAAATTAAAAAGTAACAATTTTTTTATACTTATAGGACTAAAATTAATATATTATGTAATTTATAGAATCAAAAATCATTTGAATTAAAATTATAAGACGAAAATTATAATTTTGCCCATATCAGCATGATATAAGTGGATGACAAAAGCACGTTTTTATTTCTCCACTAATTTCCGATTTTTTATCTTTTCCTTTCTTTTTTTCTTTTTCGGTTTTTCAGCACCGACAGAAATGCATTTGCCAAATGCCATCAATGTTTTCTTTCATTTTCTTATGTGAGTTATGAATGAAAGCGCATAGAACTGTAGCGTCATCGGCTCGGCGGCTAACACGATTTTCTGAAATCTACATAAAAATTGTCAATTAATTTGCGTCATCCACTACGAAGGTTTCTTTTATAATGCATCGATTTTATTCAGTAGTTTGTAGTTCAAGTCGAAGCCGTCTTTCTTATTATGTGGAATGTCTTGTATTTAAATTGGAATGAACATATTATGTATTTTATGTATAGCTTATACTTTAATTTATTTGATCTGAGAATAAAAATATATTAACTTGTTGCATTTGAGAATAAATAAATGTTGATTTGTTATACAGATAAGAATTTGTTATTTGTAATACTTTCTTTCTAAAACAATAAAAATAATGCACATATTTTTAATTTCAGTTGATCCAATCAAAATTTTTGATTTAAAAGAATGGTGGTTAAAATTATTCACATTCTCTTATATAATTCAATGATGTCCAACAGGCTTAGTTCAGATTAGCTTATTTAGTTCACTAGGTTGTCTTTATGTTATCAGAGAGTAATTTGGAAATTAACTTGAAATTACTATGAGATTAGAATCGTTAGACGATATGGAAAAAAACCCTTTATAATTTAAGTCAATAAGATCAAAAAATTAGAGTAAAAATGCATAAAAATTAGAATCGTTAGAGGATATGGAAAAAAACCCTTTATAATTTAAGTCAATAAGATCAAAAAATTAGAGTAAAAATGCATAAAATTAGAGAAAGACGTACTTTTGACTTCATTATGAATGAAGGCATTTATATGGGGTTATGAAAATGGATTCTATTCTTTTAAAATTAGATAACATTTTAGAATAATATCACGTATTTCTAATCAATGATTGAGATAGTGAATCATAATTAGATTTTATTTAGGTCTAAAGTAACTTGCAAGAGAATGCGAATCCCAAGTCCAGGGATTTACTTTTTTAATGACTAGTTGTTTCTCTAACAAAAGATTATTTCTTAAAAAATGGGAAAAAAAAGAATGAAACATAAAATTGCATTTGGTCTTTGTCTTCCACTTTGATCATTCTTGTTTGTAGCCACGTTAATTATCTCCAAGCACGTCGATCATCACACAAAATGTCAACTCTCCACCCACCCCTCCACCATCCACCCAACTCAACCCACCCACCTACCCCACCCCCAATTCCTCTCTTTTCTTTATTTTAGGGACATACTAAATAAAAGAAAACAAGAGTGATTATCTCATTAAACAAAACATTAACTAAAAATAAGCCTCATAATCAACGGAGACTAATAAGCAACACAAAGAGTCACCATATATTAAAGGCTTTGCTTTTGCATTAAGAATCTCCCTTTGACTTTGCGTTACATAATTATCTCTCAATAATTAAGTCTAACTATATACTTCATTTAAAAATTAAAATCAATGATGACCATTTTGATAGTACAACTTGTAACATTGTCTAGTACAACTATGGCAAAGTCCAACATCTTAATTAAAAAATTATCAAATTTTGGGTATAAATATTCAAGAAATTAAACTAAGGCCACAAAAGCTTAGAATATCACTGAGTTCCAATTTGAAGATGGCTTTTCAGCTTATAGCATATTTTGCTTGCATTGTTTTTCTTGGCGCCGCCGTTTTCGCCGCCCATGACCACCACAACATGGCTCCTTCGCCGTCGCCGGCATCTCCTCTGCCGCATTCTGGTGCCCTCAGTTCTTCTCCATCTGCCGTGGTGGGGTTCTTGGCTCTGGTGGTTTCTTTCCTGGGGGTGGTCGGAAAAAGGATTTGAGATTGATTTCCTCT
>JACGDI010000734.1:1480703-1492768 GCA_014898725.1 Jacaranda copaia
TATTATTTCTTAAATGGGCTTTTTATATGATATTCCTCGAATAAAAATCCAACGTACGCTTCAAATAACAAAATATATGTAATTATAAGGCCACTTGAGCAAATGCATATAAATATTCCATGCTTAGAATGGAGGAAAAGTAAATATGTTAGAAACTAATTTAATATTAATGGCAATCAACAAAAGTCAAAAGAGGATGGGGATATAATCACCTGGAAGGAGGCAATCCACCTTTGCAACAGATCTGCCACAGTACTAAAAAATATTTTTAAAAAAATAAAGATTACTTTAATTTGACTGACCAACTAATTAGTGGGTTCACGTATTTGAATCTTCTTTATTAATCTATAAAAGAATTGATAATATATTTAAAAAAATATGTCTGGTGCTTAGTCCCATCTCCTACAGTACTTCTAATCAAGTTCATACAACCTTTAGTGCTGTGGATTTCTGATTATTCAGCACTTCATTGAAGGTTGGTCGAAACAGCCGTGCTCCATGCATTTATTAAAAATCGGAATCGGATCGGAGCCTATCGATCATATCGTCAACCAATCAATAAATCGATCTGATTTACTCAAAAAATTGAAAAATTAAAAAAATATAATATTTTATAAAAATCGTTCAAACTGACCGATTGAACCAAATCGGTTTTTTCATTCATTTTTTAAAATTTTTTTTTGTTTAAATACAAAATTTAAAGGTTCAAATACACTTTACAAGCTATTTAAAAGCAAAAAATAAGCCTTAATTTAGAATTTAGAATTTAAAATTAACTTATACACTCTCAATTTTAAACTTCAAACTTGATATATTTAAATTGTTACAATTATTTATAATATAAATTATGAAATTTAGATTGTAATATTCGACAATATCCTTTAAATTCTTTATGTTTGACATTTTTGTATTTTATTAATTTTTAAGTAATATATAATATAAATATATATTTATGACATCACAGTTTAACTGTAGTTTAATTGCGGCCTAACTAATGGTTGAACTAATGAACCATGAACTGATAAATTTTTCATTTCAATGAATAGTCCGATTTTTTGAACACTGGCTCCATCTATAAATATAAATTAAAAAAAATAGCTAAAACACACACACACACACACACATATATATATAAATATGTGTGTACTGAGTGGGTTTGTTGTCCGATAACATAAGTTTGTCACATAATGTAAAAAGTCAAGGATTCGACTTCGAACGAACTTTTAATATATGTATCTATAAATAATATGTCTGTGCGCGTGTGCATGCGCGTGCGTGCGTGTTTTAGTCTTGACCATACCTTTGGGATGGATGAATTGAAAAATGATTATTAGGGAGACTAGTTGCCAAAAGAATATCAAGAAGTGGGCAATGATGTAATAAAATATGGCAATCATATTAAGGGTCTTCAATCAGATCTGGGCATATCTTCTTAGAGGAAGCAAAAGCCCATTGTTTTATACCAGAAGAGCATATATGTCTAAGGTGAATCTAGTCATCATTTTAGTGCTAATAAAATGCATTTTTGTTGGACGGTTGTTGAAATTTGGTCCCACTAATTTTGAGCTTATGGGGATGTGTGAAATTATATAAATAAAATATTATTATATGATTCGAGAGAAAGTAACCGTATTTATTCGAACAGTACAATAAAAATAAATTAATTAAAGAACATATTGTGAATATTTTTATTCTAAATACTTTATTCTATTTCTGTTCATGAAAAATCAAGCCGACGCAATAAGCATTTCGATACGAAGAGCTATTGTAGAAAAATTAAATAGAAGGAATGTGTATCACATTTAAAATCTAAAAATGGACCCCATGAATATTTTACTACAATGGGTATTCAAAAATTAATCAATGAAATTTTAGTGAATTTGATAGAACTTATATTAAGAAGTAATTGATCTGTATAAAACTTATAATGCAGTTATTAGTTTTAGGGTTCTGAATATATGACTGCTCAAGATATATATATATATATATATCACCATATGGTATTACATCGAAATTACTATAAGATATTTCATGAAATTACTGTAAAAAATTGAGATTTTATTAAAATAAAAGTACATTTTCCGTCAAGAAAAATATGATGGACTGTCTGAAATATTTTGAATTATTTATTTCAATTGATATTGCATTATATTTATCTATATATATATATATATATTCTATTTTAATATCCCATTGCTCTTACTATATCTTATTTGGTGGACCATCCTCCACCAATAAAATCTTCTCATTCTTATCCACTCCCACTCATTTAATTTATTTATTTTTCCCTCCTCTTTTTTCCAGTCTATTCCTGCTTAATTTGGGAGAAGAATTCCAAATAAGCATGCCATCATCAAGAATTTCATTTTTCACAGTAGTTTGACACGTGGAAATTTCTTGAGGGTAATATAGGGAGGATAGGGTATATTGTGTGGTGGTGGCTGAGTGGGTGGGTTGTTTAGTTACTTGATGGATTTCTCATCTATAAATTCTTTGATAGGGATGTCAAGAGGATCAAAAGTTGGGGCAATAATTTGCAATCACCTTCCAAAACGGTTTAGATTGTTTATTTCAATTTGTATTTCATTTTTTATTTTATTTTATAAATATATAATACGTATATTAAATATTTATTTATAAAAATAATTAATTATGACTCAGACATATTTAATATATATTAAATTAAAATAAAAAAATAAAATACAGAGCGAAATAGATAATCTAAAGTGATTCCAAGAATCTCATTCCCATTCACTGTATTTTCCCTCTCTTAGGCATTGTCACAAGAAAACTTGAGTGAATAAGAGCCAGCCCATTTGATTTTGATTTCAATGGATTTTTGGAAATTTTAATTGGTTTGCATTTATCCTTTGTTTGACTTTGAATTTTAACCAATAAAATAGAACTTTGTTTTCACGAAATACACTCGTCATTTAATAAATGGGCTTTTGTTTTCAGATGTTGTACAACAACGTTAATTAATCTAATTAAGCACGAGTAGTATATAAAGTACAAGGAGCTTTAAATTTAATTATTTTGGTTTGAAAATTACCTTCAAAACTATATACTTTTCCAAAAAGCAAAACCCGACACGGAAATTTGCCAAATTTGACTTATCTATCACAATTAACAAAAAATAACAATATCTAGATTTGATTTGTAGTGAATCTTTTATGATAAATTAAAGAAATATGAAAATAATATTTTTCATTTGGGATGTGGAGGCTTAACTATGGCTCAACTAGTTGAGGGTTTTGTCCTATGTAAAGACAATTCAAATTTTCTAAAAGCTGTCGAGTGATTTGTGGCTCAATAATATTTGTCTTTTCTATTATGTGGGTGGGAGGTCAGAAGTTCGAATTCAAATAAATTCCTTATGTGTATAAAAATTAAAAAATGTACAGTTCGTGTTTTCAATTACTTGATTCGATTTCAATATTAGGACAATATTAACTTAGCGTTAAAAAAAAAAGACAATATTATTTTATTGTGAGAATAAATTTATTATTCTAACTTCTTGAAAAAATAAAAAAGAAAATTCTAAAGAGTTGAAAACTCCTTGATCTTGACTTCCAAGGTCACTCTCGTGGGTTTTAAACTTTCTTTACATGAACAGCTGCATCATGCGTGGGCAGAAAAGTAACTTGGAAGTTCAAATTAAAGTCAATCCGATCTGCCCAAAGATTTCGACATTATTCCAAGTTAGAAAAATGCGAAAACAAAAAAGGGTTTTAATAGTATTTGGACACATAAACGAATCATGTGTTAGAAGAGATTTGGGACTTTGAGGTTGCTTCTTTTGAAGTGTCCAAATTTATGTCGAAGCATACGGATTGTCTACATTTGCACTTAGTGAATATCAAGTAGGAAGATTGAATTTGCCTTTTACATGCATATATATTGAAAAAAAATTATTAATTTGGACTCTGTTATGTAACGGTTCGTAAATTCATTATCTCTGTAGTAGAGGAATTTCAATCTCATTGGTATTTTAATGAGATTGTGGTGGCCGTTCACCCTCAATTTAAGCAGTAATTATGCTTTAAACGAACATTTAGTACGTTGAAAGTATATTGTGGCCATTCTACCACATGTAATTTTGTAAAGAAATAGTCTAGCCCACTTGTTTATGAAGAAGAGATGGGATTCAATCAAATTATCTGCGACTATGTAAACTGTTACAAAATTTATGTAGAAGTTATGAATTCTACTTTGATAGAAATAATTCTCTCTTGTAAAAAGCTTATTTCGTCATTAGAGAAGATGGAAGGCGTTCTATTTAATAAGGTTAATATTTCAAATCATACTTGAAGGAAACGGAAAGTCATTTCCTAACAAGTGGATCATTTGTGACGAAGAGAATAAGTTTCGAGAGAAAGATTCAAAGCCCATCTCTTATTTTCTTCAATTAAAAAAAAAATAGTTGGTAAGTGCCAAATTAAATTATTCTCCTAGCAGCCTACATTAGTTGCTAATTGATAGAATTATTTAATCGCGTTAGGTATGGAATATATTAATATGGGTTTGATTTTATATGGACTTATAATTACACGTGCTTTAAGATCATGTTGATATTATTTCTCACATATAGTAGGTACCTTGTACCTGATTTCTAGAACATGGTCTTCTTACGTACGAGCATTTCAAATTAATAAGAAGAATTTTATTTCAATCAACGTGCCTAATTCTTGGAAATAATCAACATTTGGAGCTTCTTTAACGACAATTCCTTAGCCTATAACACTAGCCCTATAAGTTTTGTATATTTTCTAAAGGCACGTTTAAATAAAGAATTTAAATGATAGGATTACACAGTTGAAAATAATATAATACTATATTTGATGATTAAGATTATACATTTTGATTATGTATTTATTTTATTAATTTCTTGTATGGATACAAGAATTAAATAATTGTATTAATGAATTTACTAAAATACCCATTATAATAAGACAAATTAAAACTCCAATATTTTGCATAGTTTAAGGGTAATAATGTCCAATTTTATGAATTTGCATGGGTATAATTGTCAATTGACTAATTTCTTATTTTCACTCTCAATTTAGATTATACAATTTGAGCCCGATTAGGATGATTAACTATCAATTGAATACAGGATAAAAGAGCGGGCCCTTTGTCAATCTGGGACTTTTCTCACTACATCCAAACATTTAACATGACTTGATAAAATTATCTATCATGCCATGTCTAACAAATCAAACGTGCTCTAAGACGATTATCTTATCCTATATTTACTAGTATTCTCTGAAATAAATTTATATTTATTCATTGTATATATATACACATTTATGTGATATTCTAAATTTCCATTTCTTCTATATTTTCTAAGAAAATATCTATATATCTATCAGTATTTCGATTTTTATCGTTCGTTTACTTTTCAAATCTTCTATAATTCTGTAAAACCATCTATCCACAAACTATTAATCTTTCAATATTTAATTATTATTTTTAGAAAAACATAGAATTATTTTTAAAAGACTGCGTTTAGTCCTCATGCATCAGCCAAAACAAGTCAAATGGTTTATTTTGTTATTCATGCACTAATTAAATTATATATTTTATCTTAATTATAACCATCTTATTGACAAAGTGACAAGTTGAACTTTATTTTCTTTGACAAAAAGAGTCATTCAAATATTGAAAAAATACAATAGATACTTTAATAGCTAACTCTCATTATGATCAATTCATATAAGTAATTATTATTCTATTTTTATATATTAATTTTTCTATGAATAATCTGGCCTTGCACCTGTATTGAACATGGCTGCATATTAGACAGCTAATATTTTGTTACTTGTTATTTTTAAAAAATTATATTTACTGTAGGAAATTTACAACTGTAATTTGTAATCATATAGTTATAAAATTAATTTTATAACAATTTTTTCTTCCTAAAAACTCAATTTTTTTATTGTGAAATTTACCTAAACAAAACATAAACAAAAGCATAAAACAAAGTTAAATTGTGAATTCATCATGATGAACAGCCCTAAACTTTTGCACAGAAGTATGAGGAAACAGTACTCAACAATGGTGAGAAGGTAAATAAGAGAGTATTCATAATTTTTAGTTAATCTTTTGGTTAATAGAGATAAAGATTCAAAAGGCTCAACTCTTACTCTTCTTTAAAACATAAGCACTTTATGGGGAAAGGCAGTCATTTACGGTTCTCTCCTTTTCACAGTCTCATCCTCTACAGAGGTTGGATTAGGATTGTAAATAGATCGAATTTGGATTGAATTTGTTATCTTTGAATTTGAATTCGAATTTGACCTGATATTATAAGAAATTTGTTAGTAAGTATTTGATATGGGATAACCTAGTAGGCCCAACATTAAGTGAGATAACCCATAAGGTCCAACATTAAGTCTATTCGGTCAATCGGTATTGACCTCACTTGGCAGGGTTCACAATCAACCCGCATCGATCTTAGGACCACTTCAGATGTTCTAACAGTCAAGTCTGATCGACATGTATTGACCTCAAAACCCACACCAGCGTTGACTCGAATCTTCGCCGCATTTATTAGTCTGATAAGCAGCATACCTCTGCATTAATACGCGTGACAACCGATACAGTCACTGTCACCAACCTTAACACTAACTCTGCCAACCCTGCCACCACCTTTGGTAGAGAGGCGTCTCCAAAGGAACTATTCATCTAGGAAAATAGGAGATCCAGCCACCTAAAACAATATTGGGATCTAGACATAGAATGACCATCAACCCCCTAGCAAAAACAAAAGCCAATACACCTGATAAGGGCACCATGATCAAATCGCGCCTGGAGAAGGTTATAAATACTTCAAACTCAACCACACTCAAAACAATGCCCAATGCGCTATAGGCTTATACACTTTCTGTATTCTATTCGATCTCCATATTTCGACCAAAACTAACTTGAGCGTTGGAGTACCTTAGTTGAGAGCACCTCGGCTAGTTTAACGTATGTTGTGGTTGCAGATCTTAGATCACGAGAGATATACACTTTGAGTATTCGACCTCCCTGATCGAATCAATTCCAAACACTACCCTTTCACTATAAGCGACTTTCAGCCGAATCAGTATTATATTCAAATTTGATGAATAATTGAAATCCGATTAAAAGAAATTAACTTGATTTAATATTTTTTTCTCATTTTAGATTGTATAAAAATATTGTATTTATAAAGTAAATTTATGTTATATTTGAATTTTTAACAATTTTTTACTTTATATTAGTCAAAAAGTTAAATATTTGAATACTAAACCCCTATTTTACATTATATTAATGTATAGATAAAATATTATACAATATTATATTTGATATTTATTAATATCCCTCTTATTTTTTAAGCTAAAGACTCAATATTAATAACATTATATAGACATTAATATAAATATTAGGTCAATATAATATATACACTTTATTTTAAAATCTTTATTAATATTATATATAAGAGTATTAATTTAATAAAAAAATATTAAAGTTCGAATTCAGATCTTTAACGAATCAAAATGCTTAATTCTATATCCAATCCACTTATTTCGAATTATGAATATTTATAATTGAATTTAATCTATTGGATATTATAATTGAATAAAAATTTTAAAATTTGGATCAAATTCAGATCGAATTCGAATTAAAATCTGATTCATTAACAATTCTAAATGGGCTTGTGAAAAACACTATGGGTTAGCCCAATCTAGATATGGACCTACTAAATTTGGTCTTGGATCAGTCATGAATTGGCCCATTAATGCAATAAAACAAATATTTACCCCCAAAATAACAAGTTTTCTCATGAGAATAATTAGTTCTCTAATATAAACATTACTTATTAATATCAATACATATCATGATTCATTTTTTCTTTATCTTTTTGGTACAAAGTTGAATAAATTCACACATAGTGAAGGGTGAATAGTTGTTGGAGACTGTACAACCTAAACCAGTGCAATGAATTGACCTCAACTATCCCCCAATATGTGTGTATATATTCATATATATACATACAACTATATATGCACGTCCATCTATGTATATACATGCATATATATATATATATTAAATCAATTCTTTTGTAGGAATGATAAGAGCAATCCATTGGAAATATATAAGATCAAGATTATTGGTGAGTTAATTTGATTAAAGGTAAGGCTTAAGGTAGTTTAAATTATTTAGTTCAATAGGTGTTACATTCTTTTATTTCATTTTATGTTGACGTTTGTATAGTAAATATTTCTTAAAAAATATTTGATTACATATTACATACCTTAATATCTTTTAACTGAAATACATAGAAAACAAAATTAATTCAAAATAATTAGAGAATTTTAAGTGATCTGAAGGACATAAGACCCACAAACTTACGAAAACACATATGTATTATGATAATTTTCTCAAGATCGAACATGGAATTTAGGACAAACTTAATCCGTGAAAGGCTAGTTGGGCTAATTAATGATAATCAAGGGTAATCATTGAGTTTGTAGATATTGATGATTGTATCCTTCATCATGCATGCATGTTTAATTCATGCAAGCATATAGATTGCCCTGTGTACTTTTAGACATGGGATGTCGGCTGATAAGATGAAACGAGGGATAAAGAGTGAGATTGGGGTAATTTTATTTATATTTTATATTGGATGTTTGCTTTATAGGATAATATGAATGATAAATATGGATTATTGTAGTGAGAATGTTTATATAAACATGAATTATAAAATTTGGATAAATTATAAAAGACTAAATTAAGTAACCCTAATTAACATATTTTTCTATTTAGCATAAAAAATTTAATTTTTCTCCATGTCAATACAACATCCAACTATTTCTTATTTTTTATTTTTACTATAAAGAAATTATTTTTTCTCCATTCCAATACAACATCTTTACACAAATTATATATCATTTTTTCTTTTAATTATTTTAATATAAATATATTTTTAATATTTAATATTTTTAGTTATTTTTAATTTTTTTGATTGACGTTATAATCAGAAATTATTTGAAGTTGCGGCGCCAAATACGTGATAATACCATCCCACCTCAAAGGTGGGATGACTCATCACTCAAAAAATCCGCGTAGTAACCGGCCGATAGCTTCATCCAGAGTTTTCAAAGTAAACATGAAATGAAATAAGATATGAACTTTTATTCTGTCTCATCCCTAAAAGTAAACAAGCCCTAATAGCAGTAGAAATATTATAGGATTAATTAGCCAAAGCTACATTATTACATGTGATTAATTTCATTTAATCAATTGATTATTTTATTTATGTTCCCACTCATGAATCATTATATGGTCTGATATATGAACTATAGCTAGCCAGCAGGCACAATGATTTCATCGAAGAAATCTCCATCCTGTAAGGGACAACAAGTGACCCCCTACAAACAGTTTTCACCAAAGGGACGATCGACAACATAATTAACCCGTTGAACTCGTCACTTGAAATGCTTCTAGAAAACCTTACACAATATATATATACACACCCACACATATGTATATATGATAAACCCCAGCCTCCACGCCCTTCCAAACAAAAACACATGCCCCGATGTCGACGTCTTGTCTTAAAGTATGAGCCAGTTCATCGTAGCATATTTATTATGAAAAGTAGTTAGTTAATTTGAACAATTTGTCTTAATTTTAATTTTACACAACCATCAATTTAGGGAATGTTTGGTTATATTTTTTTTGTGATTTTATTACTTATTTTGGAAGAATGAATTATTAAAAAATGTAAAAATTGTATTTTGGTATGTTCGTTTATATTTTGGGGGAGACATTTGTTCTTATAGCAGTCAAATCAATAATTTTTATTGAGTTTTTAAGGTGAAAGTTGAATTGAATGATTTTTTTAATGTTAAAATAATAATAATATATATAGTGTGTATGTATATATTAAAAAATGTATGCTCTGAAGGTGCTCTGGGGAAACATACTAACCAAACATTCCCTTAATTATCTACTATAAAAAAATTATTAAGAAGTTAATTTTAATTTCATAATTATGATGATAGTTTATAACTATAAATTAAACTCTTATAACAAATATAATCTTTTTTAAAATAACAAACAATAAAAATTATTATTCTTTAATTCATAATCTTATTCTTTGAAACTAAAGCTTAATCATGCATTAGCTATGTAATATCCACACAAAATATATATATAAGAAAAAAAGAATAATTATTAAATACAGATCAATAATAAAAAGGATTAACTATAAAAACATTTACTGTGAATTTAATTAGATTACTTTCATAATCAAAATTACAAAATTTTTCATATATGAATTAGTCGAGGTTAATACTTTTGTTTTGTCAATCCATAAACCTTTCAAGACATAAGTATGGAATTAATTACATCATCGTAATCTTAAATCTGATCGAATTCATCACATAAGGGAAATTACAGAAACAATCCGAAAGAGACATCAAACCCTAGCAAGAATATTATTCAAAGTACTACACAAACTCAACTCACAGAAACATTTTTCTTACATACAAATCTTGGTGTACGATATTCAAGATCCATGTATTTATTCTTACATACAAGAAACTCAAATCCTTAAACATAAAACCTGCACCAGCTGCACACTGTCATCTCGAAGCAATACATAATCAGCAACATAAGATATATGTATACATATGTATACATATAACACAGATCTGACATATATAGTAATTATATGAAAACTCTTGAATTCATTGAAAGATCGGACCTTTACGCTTCAATTCCCCGGAGAGAAAAGAGAAGAAGAGGAGGAGGAAGAAGAAGAAGAAAATCTCATATCCAGCGGCGCGGCCCGGACTGGCCCTTTTCCAGGAAGATCGTCAGGGAAAGGAAGTAGGGTTTTCTTCTTCTTGAATGAAGCAACTGTAAGGTATTTCATTCTTCATTCTGGAGCTTTGATTTTTTCTTTCTTTTTCGGGGTCTGATGTTTGAGGGTGTAGTTGGTTGAATTGGGAGAGGGGAAAAGAGGGTACTCATATTGGTGTGATGGTGAAAGTGAGGGACTAATGATGAATTTGTGGACACCATTATTGCTGTGAGTGGTTTTGCAGGTAATGAAATTAGAGCATATATATATGTATATATGTGTGTATGTGTGTGTATATTTATGTACATATTTTCAAAAATTTATTAAGATTTAAATATTTTTTATATTTATAAATGTAAGTTTGATGTCGTCATTAATCAATTGACCATTCGAGATATATGCACTGTGTGTCTAGGAATATATAAATGTAATAATTGTGATGTAAATTATTGTGTTGGCTTCTTGAAATTGAATATGTTCTCACTTTTAAAAAGCCTTTTATTTTTTCTTTTTTGTATTGAAAGAAAGAAACTGTAACCTTTATATATTTATTGAAAAAATGATACTTCATTTGTTTATTTTTAACTCATTATAAGGGGAAAAATTAATAATATGAAAATATACTAATAAGCATTAATTAAACATATTAAGTAATAAAAATTATACTGTCACAATAATGAATTTTAAGATTGAAAAATAAAAAATTATATTTAAATTATTACTATAATAATTATAAATACATAATGATATTAATAAAATATTTTATCACGAATTGTAATGATAATTTTTGTTATCGTTACATATATGTCACTTGCAGTAATATAAAAGTATAATATTATTTCTTGTCGTTATTGTGGCCAAAAAAATGTCAATTAACATACATGTCAAGTCATTCATGAAAAATAAAAAATTAAAATTTTTACTTAATACTTTTTAAGTGTAAATAATAATTCTTACATTATTACTTAATTTTTATATATCACTAATATTATTTTCTTTCTATGAACGATCTTGACTATAGTTTTTCCTTTTTCCAGTAATATCGGTACACACACACACATATATATATATATATTGAATTAGTAAATTATATTCATATTTGTTTTTTTCTAACAAAATAAATTGAAGTTAAAAAAATTAAGACAATAATATATAAATTAGTAAGTTGTACAAAATTTTTACCTCAGCTAAGCCTTTGTAATAACTTCATATATATGTATGCATA
>JACGDI010000734.1:1494786-1507897 GCA_014898725.1 Jacaranda copaia
TAATCAATGGAAGCAAACAAACCCATAGTAGATTAACTAACATCTAGAAAGGTACCACAAGAGTTGCATGGAGTACCTACCTGTGATTCTAAGCCGGTTATAAATCTATAAATTGCATTATTGCCCAACATCGAAAGTGGAAGATTCTCTGCCTGACTGGGCACTTTCCCAGTAAACAACGCTCCTGCCTTCTTGTAATAATACCTCTTAATAATACAATCATGTCCCATAATTTATTTGTAACTGACTATAGGTCTTGTAGTATGGGAGGTATTGAAAAATGACGACTTTAGCTCGGGAGTTAAGGAGTTACTATAGTGTCGTTATTTTAGATCACATCAATTAGTAGAATTGGTGACATAACTCTGTATCAAAACTGCATTGAACACCTTAATTAGGATTTATTATTTCACTCTCCTCAATTTAAAAACCACATTAGCAAGAAGGAAAGAAGACCTTAGTCTTTCATGCATTTTGTCCCCTTAGCCTTAGCTTTGCCATCTTTATTCCGAGTTGCACAAAAGCTGATTTATGAGCTTAACTTAGTTCATTTTACATTACACGGGAGTGAGTTTGTTGCCGCAAGCGACGTGAGGTCGAAGCAGCTTCAGTTGCATCAATCTTAACTTAACCTTAGATCGATGTAGGTTCGAAATCATGCGGGTACTCAAATCAAATTGAAAACGATTTCCTACTCTAATTAAAAAAAAAAAAAATTTGTTGCCGTGGGGCCCAACTAATTCATGCTAGCTATTGAAAGTTCAGTAGATATCATGTATTGGTTGGGCCGTACATATTTCGCTTGTAAACTTGCCTTGTGCAGATTACAAAACAAATTGGATATAGTTGTGATTAATGGGTCGATCTAATTGGAAATTGAGTCCAATAGTATCCCTATTCCAACATAAATAAAAAGATGGGACAGATCTGATCTCATGAAGAGATCCATATATCATATGAATGGATTGAATCTGGAATTGGGTGATTCCACCTAATATGGGGTGTTTGCCCTAAATTACTTGATTGCTCCTCAAGCCAATACATGCGGACTGAGTCAACTTAGCAAAGACAATTAAGCTTGATTGAACTCAATCCGCACTTTAAGTTATTTGACTTGTGGACTTGAATCATTTTAGATGATTCAGATTAAGCCAACATAGTTTATCGATGATGATCTTAATTTCTAGAAATTAAGTAAATCTAAAAAATTGATTGGACTTCTTAAAGGTATTTTCGACCCGAAGACAGTCAATTCAGTCATGCATGAAATTCTTATGCCTTTATCAATTAAGTAAATCTAAAAAATTGATTGGACTTCTTGAAGGTATTTTCGACCCGAAGACAGTCAATTCAGTCATGTATGAGATTCTTATGCCTTTATCGACATAGACTTGGATCCAAATTTCTCAGAGTTATTATATTTCATATATAATCTATCTTAAAATCCAAATATCCCAAGTTTTGTCCTAAATCATGTTAATTATGTTTTCATACTTGGATTTATAGAATAAGGATTATTAGATGGCAATTTGAATTCTTAATCCACCTAAATAATAATTGATCCAGATTTAAAATGCTAAAATTCCTCATTAATTAATCTATAGACAACCCGTTAAATAGTCAATTAATGATTCATTAATACTGTCCTCACACAATTATTATAAGATTTCGGGGTTTGATTTTGAACCTTAACGAATTTTAGTAAATATATGTGTATAAATGAAAAAATATTTTGCTAAAATCTTATATTTTCCTCTTAGATCCCCCAAAAAAAAAATTTTACGCGATACCAATAATCAACTACAAGTCACAATCACATATGATCTAACAATTTGATATCAGCAAACTATAATAATCTCCTAATCTTACAACCATAACCAATATCTTTGTGCTACCCTTTTATTTAATCTTACTTACTATATCCGGTCGTTGAATTTTAATAAAATATATACAAACAAAAGAATTACATAACATGAATCAACGTTACAGATCTGGACATTAATTTTGGCTTCATCTTTAATCTCTAATAGTCGTAGAATTAAGTAAGAGTTAAAAGTAGCAATCTTACACGTTTACCACTAATGACGAAATCAAAACATAATTTAGGAAAGAGCTAATTATCTTCCAAGGTTTTCTATGTTTTCTTAAGCCATACCTAGTACACTTGTTACTTTGCCATGAAAACCAAGAAATAAGCGTGCTTTATGCAGTCCATAATCATTGTAAAAAATCATTCTTTTTGTATAAATCTCTGAGGTCCAAATTGATGATGCAATTTGGCCTTTTAATGAACAAATTTTATGTCCTCGATTAGGCAGCATATCTTTTCGTTCTAACATTAATCCAAACTCTTTAAGTCAAAGGGATATTATTAATTGACTTTTTAACTACCTTTTATTTTTTTAACGTGGCACATTCACATGGTAACACGAAGTTAAAAAAAGGTAGATTATCCTAATCAACAACATTAATTAACTTTAGGTAAAATTTGATGATGTCTCCAAAGCTCCATCCATATGAGAAAAATGTTGATTAGAAAATTGTATGTTTGGTTAAAAGAAAGGGGCAAGGGCCCGGATGGAGATAATGGTATTTAAAAGTGGGAGATGGAAACACGCGACTTTCAGCCTAACTCCCGAATCAACCCACTTTAATTAATTATTGTTTATTTGATTTGATTAAGTTTAATACATATTTAATTAAATTTTTTTTAATGTTTGTTTCAATTGATAAAAGCTCTTGATAAATTCTAAACCCAATATTATTTATTATTTCTTTTGGAAAACGGATCAATTGGAGGAATGCTTGATTTGGTGTTATAAGAATTACAAAGATTAAATAAGGACTACTTTTTTACTTTATTTCCAATTAAACCTTGTTTTTAAGAACGGGGAAGAATGAGAAAATTGTGAAAAACTTTTTAAAAAGAATGAATAATAAAATAGTAAATTTATATGTTATATTTTAATTTATTTATATATCAATCTTACCAGCCAAATATAAAATTAAAATATTCTTTCTTAATGGACTTAAAATGTATCTATTTGCTTACGTGTCATTTCTAATCACATCATTCAAAGCAAACGAAGATAATCAAATCTTTGAAGCTTTACTGACAAGAATTAATTTAATTAATACAACATTAAGTCATAATATAGCTGCAAAATTTTGTAATAAATGAACTTTTTATAATTATAAGCAACATATTATTAGCCATCAATTTTTAGCCTCACATGCATGTTTAAAACACAACAAATTAGTTATCCATAGAAAATTTAACATATATAGAAAAAAAAAATCATCAGTTACGAACTGATCATATAAGGGTTTAACTAGCTATAAAATCATCTATTTTGAATTTACTTATATCAATTTTATAATTAAAATTATAAATTTTTAACATTATTTATGGATTAACTATACCTGATACCTTAGTTTTTTTTCAGTGACAGCTTTTGTCTTCAGTTGAGAAAATGGTAGGGCAAAAAAAATGAAATTTTTAGTGGATTATGTAGTCTAAATGTCGGCATTTAACTGGAAAGACATGACTTTAGTTTTAAGAGATTGCTTAAAGATAGAAATAATGTTACTTTGTAAGAGTATTAGAATGAAAATTCTTTGTGTCAATTCTGGCATCATATTCTTAAGGTACAATCAAACCTAAGAATTTCAGAAAAAAAAAGTGCCTCTTTTTTCTCCTGGGCCTTCAGTTTTTTCAAAGCTGTTTGGTGTGCAATCATGATTAATCATAGTCAAGGGAGATTTTACAAGGCAAGGAGACAAAGGAATTAAGTGGTTTGCTAGACGAATCAGGACTTATAACTTCTTTCAAAGGTTAACAGGAGATAAGACAGGTAATTAGGATTTATTACATGTATTTTAACCTTGAAATTCAAGAATCAAAAGGAGAAATCCTTGATTTCCAAGAATACTGCCATAAATTCAATCTTCCATACCAGCTGCTTGATTGTCTAGCAAGTTGAGCAAAGCTATCATTACAAACTATTACAGCATGTTTGTTTTTGTTTTCTGGGCCTTTTTTATTTTTTATTAAAAATAAAAATAGAGAGCCATTAATTTCTCCCCATTTTCATATGTATTTTTATGCTCGAAATATTTTTTCATACGCACTCTTTCATTCTCTCTCCATTTTCAATTTTCATTTTATTTGACTCATATTTGCACGACTTTTAATACTAAAACACTATATTTTCCAAATATAATTCATTTTCAACCCTATATAATTATTACATTTTAAATAAAACATCTAAACAATATTTTATTTTTAAAAACATATTTATAATTAACTTTTCACTATTTTTTTTCATCAAAAAATAATAATGCATCCAAAAAACAAATTCAGATGGCCCTTAGCAACCTCAAGACATATTCCATTCTTAAGTGGATACAAATCAAATATCATAATCTTATGTTTGATATATAATATGTTGGAAAAAAAGTGAACATGACGTGAAGTTATCGTACCTTTTATATTTTGGACAACATACATATTGTAATGGCACAAATATAAAGGGTAACTCCCTCAAGAGTTCCATTCTTAGTAATCGCTGATCAACACATGACCATGGGCCGTTTTTATAATCCTTAGATATATATTCAATTATTAATAAATAGTTCAAATTTCATAATATAAAGTATGAAGAAATTGAAAAAAAAAATTATAAGGTTAGCAAAGCAATCATTGCAATTATCCATAAGTTTTAGTGAAATCTTTCCAATATCGATACAAATACAATACTCGCTGCTACTCAAAAACGATTTCTTACTATGAATTTTGTTAAAAATTCATCGTAAATTGGGATTTGCGATGAATTTAGCGACAAACAAAATCCGTCGCAATAATTTGAAACAAAAACTATCTTAAAAAAAAAAATACATGAAATGAAATTCTTCTGTCTTTGTACAAGACTATGTAATTAACCAAGCAACATCTGAAAATCAGGAGGGAACCCACATCTGCCAAACCTTAATATCAAAATCCAGACTGCCACTGTAAACCAGACAGCAATTCCCAGAATCATTACTACTATTTTTATTATTATTATGGTTATCATCCAAAGCTGCTGTCAAACATTTGACTGGACTTCTGTGCCCTTCAAGCACTGCCAAGCAAGAATAACTATTTCCACTCCCTCTCCTCCAAATTCTGACAGTTTTATCAGCTGATCCACTGCATAATAAATCCGAGACAACAGCCAAACACAGAATAGACTTCTTATGCCCTCTCAGCGCCCCAGCCACCGTCAAATATCTGCCGCCGCCGTCCTTTTCCCAAACAATGATTGACCTGTCGCAGGCACCGGAGTACAAAACAGAGCCTTCGGTGCTTAAAGCCAACGCATTTACAGCGGATTTGTGCTTTTCCAGAGTGGAAACGAGTGAATGTTTCTTCTCTCCGTCGGGCTTTTTCCAAACCTTGATTGTTTTATCCGCTGAGCCCGTGTAAACATACCCGTCGTTGGATAAGACGACGGCGTTTATAGCGTCGTCATGCGCGTTCTGCACTGATTCGACGCACTTGAAATCAGAAGTCCGCCACACTTTGAGGCTTCTGTCCCACGAAACGGAGTAGAGCAAAGAGCTATCTCTTGATAAAACAAGAGCCGAGACGGTATCCACGTGATGGACCCACGTGCACTTCTTGTGCCGCCGCACTTCAACATAGTTTTTGGCGGAGAAAAGTTTCATGCAGCGGTCGTTTACAGTTGGCAACGTTGTAATAAGCTTGTATTGTGTAAAGGGTGTGGAGTTATCAATTTTCCAGACGCGGATTTTGTGATCATGGTGGGCGGTGAAGAGCTTGTCAGCCAAGACTACAATGGACTTCACGCCGCTGTAGCCCTCTGCAACGGTGTAATTATGATGGGATGAATTGTGGGAATAGGGGTTACGATCCCAGATGCGGATTTCGCCGTTAGAAGCACCACTGTAGAGGTGCTTTCCGGCGAGAGAGAGAGAGAATATGTAGGAAGAGTGACCCTTGAGAGTGGCTAAGCAACGGTTGCCGGCGGCGGCGGTGGTGGCGTGTTCGAGGGTTTGGGAATTTGGTGTTAATGAAGGAACAGAAGGGAGACTTGATTGTGAAGTAAGGGATGAATTTGAAGATGAATCAAAATGGAGATTGTTCTGTGATTGATCAGAATCTTGGTGTTTGTGGGGATGGCAAGGCAAAGGACATGGGAGAAATCTGCCCATTTTTTCTTTTTTATTCTTAGTTTTTTTCCAAAATTTCTTGAGAGAAAATCTGAGGGGGAAAGCAAGGTGGAAGAATGCTTGTCGAAGGTGTGCGTTCTTGGGAAGTTGATTGTGAGAATTGAGAGCCGAAATATGAAATGAAGAAGTATATAAAGAATCAACACGTGGGGGTGGGGGCTGGGGAGAAGGCGCATTTTAGCATTAATGCGGCGCCTTGTAGTATAGTACTATTAAATTTCTTTTTTTTCTTCCCTTTTTGTAACAATTTCAATGATTGCTAACAATATTAATGCCAAGAATGTCGCATTATGTTTGGATTTATTTTCATTAATTTTTGAAGAATTATTTTGTGAATCATTTCGAGATAATTGGTTTAGGGGTAATTATATGTTGAAATAAAAATATATTTGAATGAGTGGGGTCGTAAAATTCGACTTAGACATTTCAGTTTAAGAAAATATATTTGGTTTACTTATTTTCAAATGTAAAATAAAACAAAATTTTTTAAAAATATGGTGCAAATTATTGAAATATGGGGCTTACACCTCCCACTTATAATTGAAGATCAAGATACAGACATGATTTCTTTTTATTTATACCAGTACATGCATAGAATTTGTTAGAATTTAAACTCCAAACTTCATATATATAAGTATGAGAACAATAATACTTGTTGGCGTATTGAAAAGTATTGAATTGAAAAGTAGAACTATTTCTTTAAAAAAAAAATCTCAAAATATAATTAAAGATTTAGGTGTAAGGTATGAAAATAGGGTTGTCTTTTAAAGATATATTTTAAAAAATATTTCTCTATAATATCACAAATCAAATAAATTTTCATTTTGAGGAAACATGGTCTTAGTCTTTTCATTCTACAATTTGAGAAAATCTACTTCTTCGATCATGTGGGCTGAGCATATATATGCAACAAATCCATATAACAAATTTTCTAATTACTAGGTTTCAATTACACACTTCATATTTTAGGACGGCGATGGCCTAAAGCATAATTAACCCAACAGCATCAGCCTTATATTCACACGTACATAAAATTTAATGTTCAAATCCTGACAAATCTTGATACGTGTATTCACTTACTCGGTGTGGGCGTATTTTAGCACGGCCGCGCATGATAGCAAAAAGTGAAGTATGTGAATAGTGTGGACAAGATCAATGGGCCCCAATAAACTGTTCATTGTGAGTGGTGGAGTCATATTGGATAGAATGGTTGCATCATAGTGCATGGGCATATATTGAAACAAATTTGCATTAGTCACAGTTATCTATCTGTACACTTCGCAATTAAAATCCTTAATATTAAAGGACCACTTGAAGTTTGAGAGAAAACCAGATAGCTCCATGGATGGCCTGGATTCAACTTAAGCCTAATTATCTCAGCTTAGCTTTTTGGTTTTGTGCAATTGGGATTGATGTTCACATCAATTGGGCAATCACATTTTGGGTTTTTTTTTATTTTTTTAACTTGTGTTGACCCTACCACTACTTCTTCACCATCTAAAGTTAGAGGTTTGTTTGGCCAAATTGCTCATTTTTTAATCTCCATTGTTACCCTAAAGATTGTTAGAGACATGAGGTGAGAATTCTAGACATGTCAAAGGTAATTAATACTTTACTGCGTTGTCATGATTAAAGCTGAATGCGGAAATATTTAAGGTTGTCAAATTCATTATATTTTTGTTTGATAATATTATTTCATATAAAGATAATTTTTATCAATAACATAACGCAGTTCAGTACAAATTTTTACTGATTCATAGAGTTGGCCACATGAATTACTTCTTCACTCACTTTCCCCGACTAGGGTTGCGAATGATTGGCTCAAAACAAAAATTCTTGTTGGTAAATTCTCGAACAAGCTCACAAGCCTATTTTGTTCTGTTTTTAAAATGTATTTATGCATAAAAGTTATAGTAATATACTAATTTAGAAATTTTATAAAATAACTAAGTTTTTCAAACTCGATCGGAGGTCAAACCTGAGTCAACGTTCAAGACAAACTAATCGAGTTGAACTAAGATCTCAAACTTGAGCCTGAGCAGAGCTCAAACTTAATTCGTAGAGCTCGAGCTTGAGTCACAGAAAAAAAGATCAAGGCTCGACTAAGTTCAATTCGTTTGCATTTCTAACCTCAACTCGAGTTTGATGTAGAATTGAGTGATTGATAATAAATAAACACTAATTTATATGGTTAAGCACAGAACAAAAAGTGCTTCATTGCTCGCTTTAGTCTTTCGACTCAATTTTTTGCTATACTACACGCTATAGACGTTGGCACGGTTCTTGTACATTTTGAGTAGTTTGAATTCAGAAGTATTTAATTATTTTTTAGAGATATATAGGGGGGCAAAATTGCTAATAAACTTTGCAATTATTTATTCCCTTTGTCACTATTTTACTTAGTTAATTTCCTTTTTATTTTTCTGATGTAAGCTGCCGGGGACCAATAGTCCAACAATTCTATTTTATTTTTGGATGTCCTAATTTGAGAATTTCTGTTACTGATGGGATGATGAATTAAGAAACGAATGGTTGTGCAAATTGGTAAGATGATAAGACAGATGGATTTAATTTAAAATTAAAAAAAAAGTGCATATAGATAAGTTAGATTTTTCAATAATTATATTTTTTGTTGATATGACCAATTGCATGGCTCTTTGTTGTTCTGAAAATCCAGCAATATAATTGGCTGGTAAACAGTAACAGGCAGAATTGTAAGGGGCAACCTACATTATTTCCAACTAAACCTCAAACATCTCAGAAACAATAGATAAAATTATTGGAAATAAAGTTACTTTGACAACTATCAATCTCAAACAATTATTCTGATATTATTATTCTCATAATTTTATAGTCAATTCAAACTTTCATAAATTTAACGAACTCTTAATGTATTTTTATAAATTTAAAAAAAACAAAAGAATTATTAATTTACCATATATCAAATTCAATAATCTTAATTATAATTTCTGGCATCCTATTCCAATCCCGTTACGAATTTTTCGTTATTGGGTTAGCCATACACTTCATATGTTTCTAGTAATTCACATGGTATTATCAAATTATACAAGTCTTGGATAAAAATTTACAACGCACTAAAATACCCTTGTTGACGATCCTTTACTCTGACAGTATCTAGGATTAACAATTAGTCTCAAATTCAATCTAAAACTAGTCTCAACTATCTGTGCAATTAATCGTGAATAAATTCTACCATTTTCGAATAGAACCATTGACTTTATGTACCATTCCATCAGGGTTTTTAGTTAAACTTAAACATATGTGTGTGTGTATATTTATATAAAATTTTAAAATTTAATTTAAAAATATTTGGACAAAATAAAACTTTGGATTCGACCATGTTATACTTAATATGGTTAAATTAAAAGTTCTTTGAGATCTTAAAAATATATATATAACTTCCTTACTTCTTTGAAAATAATTTATAACTAAAATTCTAGTATCTTATTTTGGAAGTATAATAAGTTTTTTTAAAAAAAATGTCAAATAGTTTGTAAAATCTTTTAAATTTTTAAATATTTTACAAAATATTTGAAGAGTTCTTAAATTATAAAAGAAAATCAAAATTTTTCTCGGATATTTCGAGCATTTGCCTGCCTGGACCTGCCGTGTAAAGAAACTGTAAATCAAAGTCCAGCGCAGACTTTTTCGGTGTGCAACACATGATGGGGACCGGGACGCGCTTTTTCTTGTCTTAATCCTGCCCTGGACTCCCTGTATAGAAAGAAAAACTATTATTTAATTAATGAATGAATTTTAATTATTTTAAAATTAGGAAAATATCTTATTAAGTATTAATATATGGATTTATTTTGATTAAATAAAAGGGTATTTGGCTAAACTTATTTTGAATATCTTATAAGCTCCTATATTTTATAAGATATTTTTGGAGCTCATAAGATATTAAATCTTATTTTTAAAATAAATTATTAAAATATTTAGATAAAATAAGATCTTGAAGCTTATAAGATTTTAATAATAGCAATTTTGTAATTAAAATTGTGAAAAATAAAGGAGTTTGTTAAGGTTTTAAAATTAAGTTAGGGTCTCCTTACTTTTTTTAAAAGAGCTTATAAGTTTATAACATCTTATTTTAGGATCTTATAAGCTCTTTTTAAAAAAAAATTACTAAATATTTTTTATCAACTTATAAACCCTTAAATATCTTATAAAATATTTTGAAAAACTTATAAGCTCACCTGAACACTCTCTAAGTGTTTAGATCTGAAATTAGCATGAAATATTTGAAATAAAAATAAATGGTATTTTATTTAGAAATTTAAAAAAAAAAAACACACAATGTTAATATTTAATTTCAATTCTTCTATGTTTTAGATAATAGAAAAATATAAATAAAAGCAAAAAAGGCACTGGCTAGACAACAACAAAGTGGGAAAAAAAGGGTAAAAGGTTATGTTCTTTTCTTGTATAATTGAACTTGTGGTCCGTTCTGGCGTTAGGGGATGTGCCATTTAAGTCATCAATGTCTTTTCTTGAAATAAAATGTCCACAAGTAAACCAATGTACATGAACTTCTCTATCAATAATTTTTATTTATTTTATTTATTTATTTTTTTATTTTTTGTAAAAATCATAAGTGGAACACGAATGTCAATCTCCATCAACTTTGCATAAGTTCATACGTGGGACAAAAGTATTAATGCCCAAATAAAAGTGGAATGAGTGTATAAATCCTAAATAAATGAAGTAGACATTGAAAAAGTCTTACATGCTTCGTTCTAAGGTTTGGCGTAGCCAACTATTGAAATTAAATAAAATGTTTGCAAATTCATAAATTAGTTCACTAATATCTAATTTTAGTAGTTGAAATTTTTTTAATGATGATCAATGTTTAGGGTTAAGTCTATAAGCTTGAGCAAAGCCTGAAAATAAAGTCGGGTAGGGTTGCGGCCGCATGAGAATTCTACTGAAAATTTTCCAAGTTCTACTTGGTAAAAGGATAAAGATAGAGTAAAATAAAGTGAAAATTGTGTAATAAATAAAAAATACATGTAAAATTAATATTACTTATGTTTATACTGACAGTCTAATGTAAAATTCACCGGAATTTGACCTAAGCCAGACAACTAAGAGGGTGTTTGGCTAAATTTATTTTAAATACCATATAAGCTCATACATTTTATAAGATATTTTTAGAGCTTATAAGATATTAGATTTTATTTTTAAAATAAATTGTTGAGGTGTTTGTAAAAAATAAGATATTGGATCTTATAAGATGTTAATAATGGTAATTTTGTAATTAAAATTATTAAAAATGAAGCAGTTTGTTAAAATTTTAAAAATAAGTTAGGGTCTCCTTACCTTTTTTAAAAGAATTTACAAGCTCCTAACATTTTATTTTAGGATCTTATAAACTCTTAAACATCTCATAAGATGTTTTAAGGAGCTTAAAAGCTCATCCAAACACCCCCTAAATCTACATAAAAAGACATACTGACTTCCATCTTAAAATTACGTCATTTTGAAGTAAATTTCATTTCTTTTATTTGTGATTTATTTATAATTAATAATATATTGATAATTTGCCTCTTCAATAAATCTTGATAAACTAGGTTAATATCTAATCCAAACGAATGGTGATATAGAGAAAAATCATGTCTTAAAAATGTTGCAATATTATTATATAGTACATTGTTCAATCACAATGCAAGTTGGATACAACCCTCCATACACCATTTGGACATTTCATTCGTCATATGAAACCCAAAAGTATTTGGCCCCACTCTTTCCTTTTTCCTAGATATTAATTGACAACCATAGAAGTCGTGATTGCTGCATTCCAAAACCAACTCACCTAAGTCGTAAAACTATATAGAAGCAAAAATTGATTTGATCATCAATTTTGGGCACTATCTTGTAATGGTCCCAATCCAACAATTTATAGGCTTTCCTTTGTTAATTCCTAGTCTCCCTAGACGTACAAAATTATGGACGCAAATAAAATTATAATGATGAATTTATCCTTTCAACAAGATAATGCTATTCTTAAATTAAATAAATTGAAGTATAAACTACACATTTTTATACAGATAACGAGTTCGTTTGAGTTCGAGCTCTTGACCTTCCACATAATAGAAAAGATTTATACCACTGGACCACAAGTCATTTGTGCTGTTAGGGATTACTATAATGTGTTTGAAATTGAGTATTGTTCTATCAATGTTCATTTTTAAATATGAGTTTTTAGTTCGTAGCAAGAATCATTAAATCTATCAAGAATGTAGAAAAAATTTTGACGAACAAATTAGGTCAAGGACAAGAAATTAATTAAAAATAAAATACTAGAGCTTGAATAAAATGCAGAAATAATGAACATCTCAAATAAGTAGAGAACAAAAGTATTTATAGGAATTGAAATAGACCTAACATTCTATTGTATCATTAACAATCATAAATTATAGTAAATTTCTATAGATTTCTCATGGGTATATGAATAATTATATCTTCAGTAAGAAATTATCTACTTTTCAATAAGAATTAGGAACCAGCATTGTGTTTTGTCTTGACTAAATTTAATTACTCTGGGAATTTATCTAGTGTTGGTTTTGATATTCAAATTCGAACAAGGGGGTATTCGATTTTTCGAATCAATGTTGATTATCAAAATATATTATTCAATTATATAGAATTCGATAAATCTCCTTGGCGTGCATATTTATAACTCTCAAAAAAATAAATAAATAAATAAACTGCTTGGGCCGAACTTGCCCTAACTGCATCATTAACTGGGTTCAAACTTCACATTGGGCTATGATTTTTCAACTGCAAAAACTAAACCAGCGATTAGCCCATTAGATATCACAGCTCGGCCCACTAGCTAAGGGGTCTTAGATCT
>JACGDI010000734.1:1525950-1548351 GCA_014898725.1 Jacaranda copaia
GCCCTCTATTCCATCACATTGAATCAAATAAATAAATAGGTAAAGCAATTTTATTTTAAAATTTTATAACATTATTATAAATTTAATGCCTTTTTTCAATTGATAAAATAAATTGTGTAAAAAAAAGTCTTAACAGCCAAAAGTGGAATGCCACCAACCAAAATTATGAAAAGAAATTGCCACCAACTAATGCAAGCTTGAACATGGAGTCATAATAACAATTAAATGAGCCCCCAAAAGTCAAAGATACTCCAAATTGAAGATAGTAATTTGGTTGACTTTTTAGCTATATATACTTCTAAAAAAGCATTACAAATTTCAATACACCACATTTAGCACTACTCTCTTTTTAACCACTTCCCAATGCAATTAGTGGCAAATGTGTACAATGACTAAAATAACCTTCAATTTTTGAATTTAATATATGCATTAGAATTATTTTTAACTTTCTTTTCTTTAATATCTATATAGTCCATTCATTTGATTTGATATTGCATGATAGATACGTAATTGTTTAATTCAATTTTTGAAAGCTCTTAATATAGTTAGGGTTGGCATGCATTTAGAGGGTGTTTGGCCAAACTTATTTTAAACATCATAAGTTCCTATTTCTTATAAGATATTTTTGGATCTTATAATACGTTAGATTTTATTTTTAAAATAAGTTGTTGAAGTGATTGGATAAAATAAGATCTTGGAGTTTATAAGATATTAATAATAGCAATTTTGTAATTAAAATAATTAAAAATAAAGGAACTTGTTAAGATGTTAAAAATAAGTTAGGGTTTTTTACTTTTTTTAAAAGAGCTTATAAGCTCATAACAACTTATTTTAGGATTTTATAAGCTCTTTTTTTAAAAAAAAATTATCAAATATTTTTTATCAACTTATAAGCTCTTAAACATCTTATAAAATATTTTAAAGAGCTTATAAGCTCACCCAAACACCCTCTTAAAGTCAAATCTGGCTTGTGTATCAAGGCCTTGAAGTGTGATACATTTTCCAACCTAAATTAAAAATAAATAATAGTTTATCAAATAAGATAATTATGCCAAGCAAACAATCAATATTCGATATCAAGTTATTTAAAATATGCAAACAAACATTTAATAAGATATGCAATAATCTATTATTTATCCTAATCATGCGTATCATATCTAATTTAAACACACCAAACAAACGAACTCATACAATATATAAATAATCCATTATTTTTAAGTAACAAGTGTCGCTTTCCCGTCTCTTTTCTAATTATGATTACAAGATAATTATTCCCTAATTTCTTTTAATTAATTTGATTAAAAGAGGCTGCTTGTCCTCTTTTAACCGAATGATGATTTCCTTACACCTTCCATATTATTTCCTTGTAGACAACAAATGACACTTTTCATGGCATATCTGATATGACATAAAATTGCTTAGTAAATCTTTTGATAAAGTCTCCTTTTTGACTTTTTTGTGTTATTACGTGTTAAGACATCATTATCACTCCTTAATCCTACATAATAGTTAATCATATGTTTAAGGTTTATTATAATTTATAATCAGTTAAGGTCAAACTAGTCATTCTACACAAAAGCCCGGGAATCCTTAAATTATGTACCAGAACAGCAACAAACTCTCATTTGAAACTTTCGGCTACCAAACCAAGAAAAAAGGAAAAAAATTGAAAGAAAAAAAAACACTATCACCGGAAATAAAACATCAAATAATGATCAAAACACATCAAAAGATTGATTCAACTTCTAACTTTTCCTTAATTCTTGTAAAGAGATCATCATTACAGCTACTAAATCCTGCTTGTTGATTATGTCTTAAAATTTAAATTACAAATGACGAAAAATGAATGAAACAATGCAAAACGGTGTGGAGTGGTCGAGATGAGACATTGAAGCACGCCTTGTCATGTTTTTGCAGAATGCCGTGTGCTGAGGCGTTAGGAGAGCAACGCCTGGGCACAAGTTCCATGCACCTTAGCATGGCTTATTCTACCAGGATAAGAGGTACACATGCTAAAGCGCAAATTTTGTGCACCCTAGCACGACATGTAGGCCCATGGGCCATTTTGCTATTTTATTTGGGTATTTAAATCCCATTTCTTCCAAACTAATAAGGGACGGCCTGAAAATTAGATTTCATACTGCTTTAGAGATATTCTCTCAGAACGAGTTTAGAACGAGGATGTTGGGTATTCTCGTAAGATTTATAAACTTAAATTGTATTTGACACTTTAATTTAGAATCAATAAATTCATTTCTTTATCAGATGGATTAAGCAGATAGTCGAACTACGTTAAATTTTGTTATCTCTTTCATTGAATTACTTTACTTTTATTTTTCTATTTTACTATTTGGTCTTTCTAAGTTTCAACACTTCCCATTTGCAATTCTTTGTATGTTCATTCTTTTCATCATTTCGGCCGTTCCCTAATCGTTCTCTCAACCAATTCTCCACAAAACATACAGACTTTCCATCCATTTTCTCCTTCACCCTCAACTCTTCTTCCACCACCATCTGCAGCTAATGTCCCTCCACCTACAACCCCAATTCCACCGTCCCGGCTAACAAAATTCATCGACAAGGGCAACAGTGGGAAAAGCCATTGGTATAACCGCTGCAGGCAGTCTAGTCTTATCATGGCTCCTTTTCTTTCAGACTGCAATGAACTAAGAGCTCGTGGGCTCTTTCCGAAACTCCCGGAAGCAGTTTTTAAGGCTGGTAGTCATTTGAACAAAGGGACATTGAGAGGAAATTCACAAACTTTCAACCTTAGTACTCTGAGAAAACAATCTGATGTGAAAAGCTCTGGTGGGAAAAGAAAACTCTGCTTCAATTTGTCATCCAAGAAGTGCGCCGGGCAGAAGGGAACGCTGTGTACTTAAAAGAAACTGTAGTTTGAGTAGGAGAAGTAGCTAGAGCAGCAGTTCTGAGAGCCAAAACTCTGATAGCACAGTGTCGAAAGATGATAGAGAAAGGGAATATACGATTGCCCTAGAGAAAGGGAATATATGATTGCTCGGATTGCCAGTCGTTGGCGGCTTAAGTGCTGAATTCTTAAATATGAAGAAGGCAGCCAATTAGACTATGATCCCACTCCTTAAACAGGCTCAGGATTAGCAGCATAAGTGGTCTACAGAAGATAGTGGAGCAATGTGGAGGGGATGAAGGATTTGCAGGGGAGATGAAAGGGTTTCTTGATACTGCTTGATTGGAGATAAAACTACCTAAGGAAGAGCAAACAAGAATGAGCTTATGAAGAAAACAGATTACCATCAACCAGGATTTCCAAAAGGGCAAATCCCCCTTCAATTGTTTGTCACTGCTAGACATTTCCTGGGAATGGTTGATCAAGTCTGTATTGAGATTGCAAAAAATGTAGAGAAGAAGATCCTGGATCTTCTGTTGTTGGATAAGAATCACCTGGATCTCCAAGGGTCTTCAGATTCCCAAAATTGCTGGCTAATTTCATGTCAGACAATTTGAAAACCCGTTCCTTCCACTCAGACAATAATTTAGACGGGAAGTGATAACGTCCCAGGAACTTGAGTTTTGTACGTAGACAAGGAGGAAAAAATTGACACTACATATGCTTTTTGTTGTTTGGTCTTAGATTACAGAACTCTATGCTAGGACAAAAATACATATAACACTCTATGTACAAATGAATTTTGAAGGATCAGACGAACAAATTCAAGTTTCTCTGCAGTATAAGGAAACTAAACTCTATGCTCTTCTAATCTCCCCTACAATATATAGTGATCTCATAGCACCATGGTATAATCTTTGTTTACCAACTGTGAAAAATGCTGCAACTTATAAGCTACTTCTAGCGTGGTTCTTCTAATGTGCTTGACTTTCTAGCATATATAACAAATCAACGTCCATTTCATCGACATTCTCTGGTAAAACTAACTTTACTCAACTTGCAAATGTAAAGAAAACCAATCTTCACCCACCCCATGTAGGTCATTGATGTGCCTCATTGTCAGCAACCTTCTGCAAATGCATTTGAAATTGAACAATGAATCTGTGATTATGCGGTTGATATGAATTGAAATGGAAGAATAATGCAAATTGCATGTAAAAATGTTAAGGACATGCCAGCAGAACTATCACTTGACTTCAAGAGTAAGCTTTGACACAAGAAAAATTCATTTCTGATATTGAGAATAAGAATGGAGGAAATCAAAAGTTTAATAGTAATTATAATCACAGGTTCGTGCGAATGCACGGGAATTGAAAGAATATGTTGATTATGTCAACTGGATGACATGTCTTAGAGGGAGGGATCATTGTGTACCTTATCCACATGAGCTTTTCTTTGACCTCGATAAAAAGATGGCAAGGGTTTGGCCTTGAAGTTGAGACTTTTCCTCAGTTTTTTAATCTCGGACTCCTTTTCCTCCTGGATCAAAATTTCCTTGTTGAGTTAAGCTTCAAGCATAATAAGACAATATCAATTGTTTAAAGGTCGAATACATTAATACTGAGAGTAACTTCTAACTGTTCAAAAAAGAGAAGGATACCTTTGATTTCACACTAAGTTGAGCATTCTCTGCTTCTCTGGCAATCGATTTTGCTTCCAATTTCTTTAAAAACTATGTCGAATTCAAATTAGTTATATAAACGAGTAATGGAAACAAGATTCATAGATACAAAACAACACATAAATGCAGAAGCCCTATAGGAATAATGGTAGGGTTGTTGAAAAACCTCTTTCCGCTTTTCAGCTCTTTCATCACTTCTGAAACCAATGGATGGTGAGATAGCCATTGTGTTTTTCTTATCCAGCACAGAACTTTTATAAGATCTGTTATAAACTCAGAAACTTCAGAATCAAACCATAAAAATCAATTAAGGAAAGCTAAGGAACAAAAGTCATATACTAAAGAGAAATTTGAAAACAACTTTGGAGAGGATTTTAGTACATGTACAACTGTAATCACATCCAATATTTTTCTCATTGATGATAACTTATAACATTTCCATCTGCAGAAGCTATATTTTCTGTAGGAAGAATAAGCGGCATGCTATAAAGGTTACAAGAAAAAACCCTTAAAATTAAAGAAACAAAGTTGGCAAAAACTATAATTACGAACCCAAAACTAATGGTAGAAATAAAAAATATCTGCATGAACTTTGGTGATAGAAGAGAGCAAAAGATCAGAAATGCATAGGGCTACAAGACACATAGGTTTTAATGCTTAAGCATTATGATAGTACCACAACTCACCCTGAGGGCAAAGGCTTTGATCTAGTTCCTGGTTGACTCCCTTGAGCAGCCTTCTTTTCAGCATCCTTCTTCAGTCTACAGTACAGAAGATAAAATGATGATGCATTCAAACTTGAGAACCAGTTGGTGGGAAATGCAAATAGTTTGTTCATAGGATTTTAGTCCAAGGTAAGAATTCTTTATAGCAAGTGTATCATAAATATGCATAGAGGTTTATGGTCCTTCTTTCATGATAGATTCTTCGAAGCATCAAAAGAAGACACCTCAGTCTAGAGCGCCAATTATAAGGAAAATCTGGCCTTGGTTAAATATGTCCAGTGCCAAACAAAACTTGTAGACCAAGAAGAACTCGGCAAGAAAACATGAACATCTGTCTGTTATATTTGCAAGGAACAAATTAAGCAGAGCCATTTGACGATCAGAAATATCAAGAAGAGCATCACTAGAACTGTGTTTGTATATGAGATGAGTTCCTTACTACCTCAAGGCCTGATCTAAACTCCAATCAGTGAAGAGGAATTCCAGTGAGTCGAACAATTTCTCATAGAATTTCTTTACTATCAGTCTGAATATAATAAAGTCATCTATATCTGCATAATATTTACTTTCGGAAGCATGGCATATGAGAATATAGATTACCCTTCATTTTCCTTTCTACGAGGGAGAGGAGTGGAGATCTTTGGCATTGTAGTAGATGTCACCTGCCAGAACATACTAGTACAAAATCAAAACTTGCCATACGCACTTCAGAAAATAGCTTTAATAGATGGTCCATTACAGGTATGCGATAGTTCAATGTTATTTGCAAACCTGCTTTGGTGTATTAGATTTTTCATCCATGGACAGACCAATAGTACGATTCTGGAAAGTCTTGAATGCTCGCCTAACAATGTCCTTATCGCCCATTTTCTCCATTATCAAAGACTTCCTAGTCATAGACAGAGCAGGCGAAGAATTTGCAGGACCCAAACTGAGAGACATGTGCAAGGATGTAGGAGCTGCTCTCTTGCTTTCTCCCACTGGAAAATTATTGCTTTTGGGGTGTGATGATCCATTTACCTTCATTTTCGAGGACTGTGATGCAGATATAGGCATAAAGATTGAAGTTGTCTTTGCCTGCCTAGGAATAGAAGCTGGCAAAGGCTTGGCTGCTGGTGGCACAACTTTCTTCCTAGTCCCAGCCAAAGTACTTTCCTTTTTAGTCGGACCTACCTGTACCATAGAAACAACTAAGTACATTTACTACATCAATCAAAAGTTAAACATGAATCAGACAATTGATGACACTAACACACAAGAGAAAATAAGTTCCAATATTTACCTTTTGAGCTATTTCATGTGCTTTTAACTTAGATTTCTCCTTTGATTGTTCCAAGCAGTTGTTCCTTCCCGGAGTTTTTCTGGCAATTTGCTGAGAGTGCATCCGAGAAATCTCAACACCAACCAGAGCACCGTCTGATCTGAAATTTAATTCGGGTTGAACTACATTTCCATTCAACTCATCCTCAACTCCCTCAACCGCAGAGCTGCCACTGTCCACTGGAATCGCAGCACTCTCTTTTACCTTCTCAGAAACGATCACATCCATCAAACTGTTAGCATGGACTTCCAACTCATCCTCTTCATTAGACACAAAATTATCATCTTTTGCCTCATTAGCAAAGGTTACATTAGACGAATCTACCGTATAGGCTTCCGGTGCAACTTCTTCATCTAATCCCTCACCATTGGACAAACCAAATTCGGTATCAATCCCAGAAGAGTTTTCACCATGATCCTCATTTTTCAACTCATCTAAGCTCGGAGTAGCAGAGTCTATTGACTTTTCCTGCTCCAATTCCTCAGCTTTCCGAGCAGCAATTTTCTTGTAGTGAGCTTCAAAATATGCCTTCTTCTGCGCTACTGATCCGGGCGTCGATAAATTTCCAACTTCCTCCAAATACTTATTTGGTGAGAACGACGACCATTTCTCCCAAGAAAGGGCATCATTCTCAAACCTACCAAACGAAACAGACACTTCCAGTCTAGCACCAGACTCTACTGACTCATCCATCTGATCACACAGAAGATTAACTTTATTCGACCCTTAAATTAATCGAGAGATAGGCAATTCTCAACAGAATCTTGCAATTACGGGTAAAATATCAAGAATCATCCATAACATATTAAAGGAACAAACCATTGGGAGCAAAATTTAATCAAATGGGCGACTCTTAACTATTCAAAGGACATAAATGGTGTTACCTTCTTTTCAACAGTAGGCGTTTCAACTAAAGATTCACCCATTTGGTTCTCCAATATCAGCGAGGACTACCCAGAAAGCTATATCACAAAGATGAAACCACGAACTGGGGCAAGAATGAGCAACATCAATACAGAGAACCAACCAAGAATAAGAAAGAGGTCATAATCAAGACAATGAGAAGACAGGAAAATGCAGCCAATTAAGACCAAACCATGTGCTGTGTTTTTCTACTGCAACAGTTATCCACAACATTACAGCTTTTTTCACAGTTAAAAACATATTTGTCTGTTTCTGGTTCTTCTGGAAAGTCCCAAAATGAATACCTTAATCATCAAAACCTTAAACAAGTGCATTGAAATCACAAAAAATTGAACATGATGCTAAGATCAGAGGGCACGAAACATATTCTTTTTGCTTTTTATATCTTTTCACTGTCAATCCACTTTTCTAAAGTGAGCAAAAGTTGAAAAGACGCAACCTTTGTGACTATTCTCAAAAGTTCAAACAAAAGATCAGATGGGTTTAGTGGAAAAAGCCAAAAAGATTAAAAAGAAAAAGAAGAACATCACATTCCACTCAAAAAAAAAAAAATCTAAAACACAGAAGATGATAACAAATTATAGAAAATAGGTTAGCTCAACATATTATGTAACCAAGGATTTTTTTAGAAAGAAATCTAGAAATATTGTCAAGATTGAAGATAATGATGAAGTTAGAGATGGTTTGAAGGCCCACTTGAAGATAGAGTGAAGTGCAGTGCAGTGAAGAGAGAAACACGGAGTTGGAGTCGCACGTGTCAAATCTTCTTGTCTCAATAATACAGGTGGAGGTGGGACGCGTGTGGAGCCTCTGGAATTTAATTGGAGGAATAAATTTATCGTTTTCCTTCTTTTTAGGTAGAACAAAAGCCAATCTAGAAGGCTAGAAACTGAAAAAAATGGTCCTGGAAAGAATGCTAATCTGATGTCCTAATGATGATCGCCGTTTAGTTAAAAGTCTGCGGCTTTGTTATGAAAACTTTTCATTTTCGTGCGCTAAAAACTAACAGCCAGTTTGGTTATGTTTTCATTTCCAATTTTCAATTTTTATTTTTAATATTTTTAAAATTTGAAAATTTAATTAGAATAAATTAGTTAAAAATATATAGGTTATAGAAAAAAAATACATAAGTTATTAAAAAATATATTTTAAAATGAAAATGAGTTGGAAATATTGATGAAAATGATGACAAGTTATTGATAATTCATTTTCAAATAATAAAAATAAACAAATTAACCATAAAAAAATCATGACGACATAGTTGTTCTAAATAAAATATTGTTATACAAATTTTGAAGTTTGTTCAATAAGATTCTCCATTCAAATTAATATTTGAATGAAAAAGATACGACTATTTTGATGCAATTTAAGAAAATAATTTGAACTGTACACATATTAATATTAAAAAATAATATTTTGTATGTATCACTTATTAAATGGGTTTTAATTGATGTGTCATGAATTTAATGACATTGTCCTTACATTTTTATATGTGAAATTTGTGAAACTCGAAGTACATATGTATACAAATAAAAAAATACTAAAATGACGAATAATTTCATCTGAACCTTTAATTGCAGTTCAATTTAACATATATAATATACTTAGTCATGAACCAAAATAAGTTTCAAGTTGAAAAAGTGCACATGCCCATAAATAATTTTAAATTATTCATGCTTTTGAGGAATATATATATACATAATTACCACATAAAATTGGATTTTAGTATTCCTTGGTTCTTTGCACTTAAAGAGTCTTTGGTTCATGATGATAGTAGTTGACGGGTCGATTTCTCATGTCATTTCACTCATGGATATATATATTACTTATCATTGACTGACTTTTAAAATTCTCAATTTTCACTTGTAACTATAGGCTGTTAATTAATGGCAAAATTGCCCAAGATTAGCTTCAAAGATCAGTTAGGAATATGGCAACGCATGGGTCATAGCCCAATAACATTTTAAAGAGTGGCAAAAGTGAAATCTTTAAGCTCAATAGTTAACATCAAACATAAAAGTTGGTCAACTTTCTTGGCAAATAGCCAATTAAATTGTGAAAAATACAACCATCTTATGGCCCATACATGCCCTTATCTCGTTTTCTTGTATTCATTTTGTGTTTTTTGTCAATTCAAAACGACAATGACTTGCCTTATTTTCTCCTCATCCTATGATGCTCTAAATTTACTCAAAGCATTCACAAGTTGGTATGCGTTGTAGTTATAAATACTAAAATGAAATTTGCTTAGGCCTTGAAACAAGAATTTCCTACTTTCATCATGGAAATCAATTATATGGTATTCTTGTTCCAACTCATTTTGGGCCTTTTCTCTTTTGTGAGATCCGATCCAGATCCCCTTCAAGATTATTGCGTCGCAAACACTAAAAGTCCTTATAACATATTCTTGAATGAGGTCCCATGCATCAACCCAGATCACACATTGGCTTCCCACTTTGCCACTTTTGTACTATCCAAACCCGGTGATAATAACCAATTCAACTTCAATGTCACTCTTACTAATGTCAATAATTTTCCAGGCCTCAACACTCTTGGGTTAGTCCTGGCCCGAATAGACATCGCGGTTAACGGTCTCGTCCCACCTCACGCTCACCCTAGGGCTTCTGAAGTAGTGATTTTGCTCGAGGGATCACTTCTAGTGGGCTTCGTTGACACCTCAAATCGTCTCTATAGAGAAGAATTAAGTCCTGGTGATTGTTTCGTATTTCCAAAAGGACTTATTCATTTCTTGTACAATACAGACTCGGAGAACCAGGCTCTAGCTATCTCAGGGCTCAACAGCCAGAATCCCGGTGCACAAATCTCATCCTTGGCCACCTTTGTGACGAATCCTCCCATGCCGATTGAAGTTCTGAAGAAAGGATTCAAGGTAAATGGACAAGATGTCATTAGGATTAGGAGGAATCTTGGAGGATAAAACATATATTAATGCCTTTTGATTGAGAGGGTTGCATCTTTTTATTTAAATTTTACCTGCCCTTAAGTTATTTACTCTAGGGAATCAAGTTTGGTTAGGGTGGGGAGCATGGTGACCAATTGAATAATATGGATTTAGGTATGCACATATATGGACATGCCAATGCTCACAATTTGATGGAATTTCTTTAAATTTTGTTACATACTTGTTAAAGTTTGTATGTAATTTGTCATTCACGACATTCAAACGAGTGAAGATCAAGTACAGAGTGAAAGCGACTGGTAGAAGCGAAAAAGAGGGCTGGTATGAACAATCGGCCACACTCTCAAATTTATGTAGAATTATATTACATATATTTATTGAAGTTTAAAATTTTGCTTCTCTATAAAAATAGTAAAAACATTCTTTCAAAATTTAACTTTTCTTCTAAAATTAAAATTTTTGATTTTGTCCTTTCTGACATCTTATAAATCGTGTTCGGGGTGAATTTGCTACTAGCCCACTATAGGTGGAATACCTACATTGTTGTCACAACTCTATATTGTTTTGAGGATAATTAGTCGCACCCAATTATTTATTGTCCAATAATTGTAGGCTAACTTATCAATTGACTAGGAAATAATTAGTAGGCAAAAGTAATTATTTTCTAAACCATAATTTTTGTCCTAATTAGGGCAATAAAGTGGAAATTGTTCTTGTCATAACACAGAAGTTGGGCTTAGATTTTGGAGAACACATCTTCAACTGTTTGGGTCCGTTCGACTCTTTGTTCTTGTCAATAAAAGTAGTGTTAAGACAGTAGAAGAAATGTGCAAATGTGGCAAAGGGACTTTTATCCTTTCTTGAAGACAAATTCAGGAATATAATACTCCTAAGTTTTCATAATCCCATTCTAATAATCCCAATCATCACCACTGGAATCCGATTCTCTCTGTTATTGGCATATTAGGAATTACATTATTCCAGTTTAACTATTCAGGAAAGCATGTGACCAAAGGGATTCAAAAACATTAGGGGCCAAAAAAAATTGGAAAAAAAAAGAAAAAAGAAAAAGGGTTGCCCAATTGAATAAGACAACAACCTGAAGGACAGGTTGTGGCATGTGACTTCTTTCTCTGTTTTTCCTCATTTTTCCTTTAAATAATTGAAATTTCTCAAGTTGGAATATGGTAATTAATCTTGTCTATATCCTTTTAACATATTTTATATAACCGAACGTACAAATTCAAATATTTGAACGTTTTAATTTTACGGCTTGTTTGGTTTTATTTTGTCATAACATTTCTCCAATATAAAAAATGAAAAATTAAACTAAATGGTGGGTTCATCAAGACTGCACTTTCCAAAACATCCTCAAGATATCTATGTTCTTATTTTCTAAAACAAACATAACATATATATATATTTTTATTTTATTTATTCACACGCACATTATAAGTCCATTCGAGCTTGAACTCCTAACCTCTCACATCATGTGGGAGATTTGTGCTGTTGGACCACAGGTCACTTGGCAACATAACATATATATGTATATTTATTTTATATTACAGTTGTACACACATATACTAATACAAAATCAAGAGTTCACTCCTACTAACCAAATGTAAATCATATTTTCCAACTTAAGGGCGCAATCAAGTTAGGGAGAATTTTTAGCCTTGAGCTCGAGCTTGACTTGAAGATAACTCAAATTACCAAGCAAGCTGTAAATAACTGCAAGTTCGAGTTTGAATTCGAACTCGAATTCAAAATATAATATATATCTTATTAATAAAATAAAAAATAACATTTAATTATATTAACTCACGAGTCAAGCCTGGATACATACAATTTAAAATCAATTCGAAATAAATATCAAGTTTAATTCAATTCAATTTAAACTCAGAAGTTTGAAGCGACTCGACTTATTTATACCCTATATTCCTACCTCACTCACTCCTCAACGTATATTTTTTCAAAATATTTTCTCCTAAACTATTAAATTCTTATTCACTCAACTTTTCTGTACTTTTACTCAACCTCACTTTTCAAAGAATACCAAACAAGCCCTCTTGTCCGGTAACTCTCCCGTCATCGCGTGACTTTTATTCGTTGCCCGTGATGTATTACTATAGACAAAATATTGCTCAATAATGAATACTCCGTCGCCAGAAATTAACAGAAAGGAAAGGCCCAAGACGGCTACGGCTCTTCCTATGAACAACATAAGTAATCTATGGAGTCGAAAACGTACATTCCTATGACTTAAAGCCACAAGACCACATGTCTACATACGGTGGCTGCACATGAATTGTTGAATGCACCACTTCTAGCAGTCACAAAATTGATTTTTCCAGCTGTCAAATGTGGAACAAATCTTGAAAAATTGGAAAATTCCAGATCCTAAGAACAAGGCAAGCACGTAAACTTTATAGATGGTACCCCTAAAGAAAAAAGAGTTAATTACATTAAACTCCCTAATATATGACCCTCGTTACATATTATTCCTTAATTATTATTGATATGCATCCCTTAAACTAATTAAAATGTGTAATTTCACTTTCTAAATTAATTAAAATATTCGTTAACATCATATTTATACTATTTCGGTGGAATCTAATAAGAATATTTCGTTGCCTTCAACCTACGTGTCGAATGCTCATTGGTTATATTCTACTGGAATAGTGCAAATGTGGTATTGATGAATATTTTCATTAGTTCAAGGGGTGAAATTATACATTGACAACAGTTGGGGAGCAATGTGCAATGAGGGATATAGATTGGGAGTTTAATGTAATTATTTAAAAAAGAAAAGGAAAAAAAATATTTGTGGAAGCTTAATGAGGTGGGTTATATTCCTAATACTTGCCCCTTTTTTCCAATCTTAGCTTTAAATCATAAGTCATTGTCAACCGCGTAAAGCCATTCCATCATTAAAGTGCTTATCAACCATAACTTGCATATTAAAACTAACTTTTTAAAACACAATCGTCCACGTTACATTACAAGTTATAATTGACTCTCTTTATTCTAACTAAAAAGACATTTCATGCCATCCAATTATATATATACACTATACACTCAAATGAGTGGTTAATCATCAAATGAAAATACAATAATGTTATAAAGTCAATTATGCATAAAATAGAGAATTATATGAGCAAGCATTTTAGATAAATTCTCAATTCTCTTTTTGTAGAAATTCTATTGTATCCCCCACAAAGATGAACTAATTTCAAATTTCATGAAAAATGCTTGGTGGCTTGTTGTTCAAGTGACATTCATCTTTTCTTTTAAGTGAGAAGTCTTGTGTTCAATTCGTAATAAGCATATTGTGCATTTTATGTACTTTGGACTTATTTTCTTGGTATATTTAAATTACGCATGATACGTATAAGTATAACAAATAATGGGTTATTGTGTATTATATATAATATTTGTTTGCATATTTTAAATAATTTGATATTCAATTTTAATTATTTGTTTGGCATGATAATCCAATTTGATAAACTATAATTTATTTTTGATTTAAGTTGGAAGACATAGCACATTCTAAAGTTTTGATACCCAAATCAAATTTGGCCTTAATTGTATATCGGGCTATAACTGTATCAAGAACTTTTAAAAATAAACTAAATATTATAATTAAGTTGAATTATGTATCTATCATGCAACATCAAAACAAGCAAACGAACTCTCTATTTATAGTTTATATTTTGATTATTTGATTTGAGAATAAAAATTTATTGCTTTGTTGAAAAGATAACATTTCATTATTTACAATACTTTCTAAAAAACATATTTATATTCTCTAATTCAATTTATATTCAATTTTATTTTATGATTATACGATATTATATATTATTTTTGTGATTCAAAGCGTAGCATTAGAACTGCTATGTAGGCTTTTGTTTACCGAGGGTTCGAATACCTCTCATTCCGTACCTATTCGTTGAGGAATATCAATGAACAACTAAATGTTATTCATAATCTCGGCAGATACAATAAGAATGTAAACCCAAAATCGGTTCCTTTAATCGAAGGAACCCCAACTCAATGAATCAAATGAAATTGTAGCAACATATTGATTTTCCCTTTTTACCCCAAAAAAAATAACAAAAAAAAAAAGAAAAAGAAAACCCGCGACCTGTTTGTTTCTTCCCATTCTGTACAAGCTAGCTAATCAAAGAATCAATATTCCAAGAAATTTTAAAAAGAAAAATTAAAAGAAATAAATGGAATATCCAACCAAATTACTATTCGACGCCAACTGTTGTTCCTGACGCTGATGATGTTGTACCTTCGCCTTCTCCTTGTACAAGTCGTAGGGCGTCCATAGATGATCCAGCGGGCAGGGCTTCTTCTCATCCAGCCTGACCCAGGGCTTCCCCTTACCACTCCAGTGCAGCAGGCTCACTGGACCAGGATGCAACGCTCTACAGGATCCCGCCACGTTATCCCCTCCCAATCCGTGTTGATTCCATCTATGATCAATCGGCTCCACATTTCCACCGAAAACAAGCAAGAACGGAGGCAAAGAACCCAGTTCGTATATCCGTTTCTTTCTCTGCAGTTCCATCCAATTCTCTATCTTCTTCCGAAAATGCCCCTCCCTCCACCTCTCCAAATCCATTACCATCACCCCTGTGTTGAAGTAACAGGGCTTCCTCGACGAGAAAACCCTGCTCAGAACCGGGTCGGACCAGAAATTATGGGTGAAGTATTTTGTGAAATTCGCGTGGCAGTATTCGGGGGCTCCGATTATTCTCCCATCGGACATTTTTACTTCCCACAGCTTTATAATGTCGTCGACTAGTACAAGATCCGAATCAAGATATATGACCCGCTTCACACATGGGTCAAGAATGTCGCCCAAATAATTCCGGGCGTAGTTTAACGGGTTCTCCAGTGCGGACCGGATTGATGAGGAGATGAGGTTTATAACGGTATCTTCTCGAAAGATGTAGACTTTGAAATTAAGAGAAGGGAAAACGGATCGCACCAGTCGAGTTAAAACCCGGGGACTCACTGAGTCGAACTCGGCCGCAATGAAGTGGAAGAAGATTTGTTCCGGACACGACGCGTGGCGGAGGACTGAGTGCACGGCCGCCATTGAACCACGGAGGTATTCGGAGTCGAGGGTCATCGCCACGTGGACTAATGACGGGTCGCATGACGTCACAAGATCCCGAGACGATGACGTCGTTATCGACGGACAGCCGACGCCATTCCGGTAGTCCGGAGCCTCGGAGAACCCGAAGAGGGTGTTTATGTCGTCTGAGCCCCTGATGCCGCCTCCGGCGTTGTTGGGAAATGAACGGATTCCAAGACACAAGAACGGCCAGTAAAGGAGGAGAAAGAACAAGCCAACAGCTGGGACTAAGCCCGCACAAAATCTTGAAAGAACCATTATGGTTCTTGAGAAGAAAACGGAACGGTATTTCTTGAGAAGAAAAAGGAACGGGGTTTTGGGTCTTCTCCTGATTATATATCTGAATAACGGACTAACTGAAGCGCATTTTGATGAGAAGGGCATAGAGGGACAGGGGAGACTTCTGTAGAAGAAAATGCTAGCAAAGAATATCTCATCAATGGCGATATATACATGGTTTAGAATGCATAAAAGTAAACGCGTATTTGTTTAGTAATATACAGTAAATTCCAAACAAAAAACGCGGTTTCCTTTTCATTTTTTTCCACAGAGGGGACACAGAAAATATTTTTTCCGCTGCGAATCAGTAAAACAATAAAGTACGTGATTTTATTACCATAATAACTGTAAAATTTGAATAATCCTAATACCCCATTTCCTGCCTTTTTCACCTTTTTCTCGTTTCCTTAAATTTTTTACTTAGTGGAGAATGGGCAGAAAACTGCTTAGGCAAGAAAAGAACAGTGTGCGCGATCTGTTGCCACCTGATTTGGTGGCGCGTGTGGGGCACAGCTGACCGGGATTACAAGGCCACGGCTGACAACGGTGAATCACGCGCTAAATACACGGAGGGTTTTGGGAAAGTAAAAAGGGGTTAATATTTGGTTTTTGGTAATCATAATTGTTGCAGTTGGTAGTTGCTATTTTCAGCTGGAAATTAAAAAAAAAAAAAATTGGGCACTTCAGTATATATTTTATATTAATACGTGGAGGATTTTCACAATAAAAGGCCATGAATTTCTGTTGTATAGTTGGTAAAACTGGTGGTGGCAGCTATTTTTTTAAAATATTTTGGTTTTATTTTCACCTAATATGAAATTTTTAAAAGGGGTATGTTTTCTTGTTTATTCCTTTTTTAGGATTAAAGAAAGTTTGGTGTTTTGGGCATATGGGTGGGCAAAGAATATACTATGCTTTTGGCTATAAAAGCTGCAAGCTTGCACTTACCAAATTCAATATTGTTGAGCATGTGTTATGTTTTGAAAGTATATGAAAAAGTAAATGTTCTTTTTAAGCTTAGTAAAAGTATTTATTTATTTTTATGATGAATTCTGTATTTTGTGAATATACATAATAAGTTTTTTTTATTTTACTTACAGGCCATTTGAATTTATTTTTTGGAGGCATTTTTATTTTCTAGTGAAAAGTTAGTTATACAAGTGTTTTTGAAAATGAAATGTTATTTTGATATTTTGTTTAAAATTTAATGATTATATAAAGTTAAAAATAAGTTGTATTTGAAAAATATATATATAACGTTTGTTTATAAGTTATGTGTTTTGAATTATATTTTTTGGGTGAATCAGTTTTGGGAGTAGGGTTGGGGAATGTGAAATTTATATTGGGGAATGTGATGTAGTTTGTTTATGATTTAGGAATAGCAAAAAAATTATTTTGGAAAAATTTAGTATGTTTGTTTATATTTTGAAATGAGACAATTCTATTGTATCAGTCAAATCAATGTTTTTTTGTTGAATTTTGAGAGTGTAAATGAATTTTAGTAATATTTTTTATTATGATATAATAATAAAATATTATGATGTGTAAATGTATATATATGTAAGTGGTAATAATTGTGATGTAAATAATATTGAATTTTTGGTAATTTGTCAGTTAAATTGCAAGGATAATATAAACATTTTAATATTCATTTTGGGAGAAAAAGAAGGCACATGGTTAGTTATATTTTCCCAAAACAAAATTATTTTGAAATAGTATAACCAAACAATGCTTATAGTGTTTTATATTAAAAATTATGCAAATGTGAGTATGAGAAAATAAAAAGTGAAAATAGAAAAAGGGTATAAAAGTTTGTTTGAAATAATATAATGTGTAATAGTTTTTTTTTTAAAAAAAATTATCATCTCAATAAAAGCAATAATGTGATAACACAAATCAGGAACGAGTCAAGAAATTATGATGTTGAAGGATCAGTAGATGAGATCAGACCTTACTAAAATGTGAGGGGCATTTTTGTTATTTTCATGGGATTAAAATTTTAAATTTTAATAAAAAATTATACAATCTAACTTTATAAAAATTTGAAAAAGAAGTGAGGCTATGCTCTTTTGGCTTTTTCCCAAAAATTTTCTTTCTCCCAAAATAATTACAAAATAGATATACGTTCTCTAATATTCTCTCAAAAAATAAAAAATTTTAATACCCAAAAAACCCTTATAATTCATTTCCAAAATATCCTACAACCATATTTCAATAATTAAAAATATATATAAAAAAATCACTTTCATCCTACATACCCGTCAAAAAGCAACTGATTTGACATCAACAGTAAAATTTGTCTCATCCCACAACACAAAAGAACAAATAACTTATTTTCAATTCATTTTTCATGTTTTTTCAAAACAAAAAGAAATACATTATATATTCTTTAGATTTTTTTTTTTCAAAAACCCATTCTTTGAGAATATTTTTTACATTTCACCTAAAAGCCAAAAGAACAAAGCCTGAATATCTATATATTGTGTCATATTATTGTCATTAGGTTGTCACTAATTAATTGTTAATGGTAACATTTTAGAACATTAGTTTACTTCACTATTAAGTCATATTATGACAAAATAAGAATTATTATCACTCCAAAAATATCATTAGTAATAAGATTAAAAGATATTATCACTTAACACATATTTTTAGTGATAATTTTTCTAAAAATTACTTTATCAGTTATTATTTCTCACTAATATTATATTTTTTAGTGGCATAAGGGTGACTTATTATTAATAATGACAATTGCAGACATTAGTTTTTGGCACTATGAGCCATACTGTGAAAAAATAAAAATTGATTTAAAAAATATGATTAGTAACAAAATATAAGTTATTGTCATTTATTACATGTTATTAGTAACAAAATACATATATGGAGTCAAAATAAGAACATAATTTTGGAATATATATAGGATAAGAATCAATTATTGAATGAAAAAGATGTATTATCTATCAAGTTTTACTTTAGAACATTTTATTTTGTTTTTTTTTTATTTGTGATTAACATGGGAAAATAAAAAAAATGGATAAAAGGAGGAATGATAAATTAAATGAGTTCATAGGCAATCAAATTTTGGAGAGGGCATTTAGGGCAAAAGGGAATTAATACCATTGATTGCTTGCGCTAATTATTAAATACCAGTGGACTGCCTGAGCCAGCTGGAAATTAATAAAATATATGATGTTGGAAATTGCGGTTGTGCCAGCTTAGCTTAGTGATGGGGAGTTGTGAAAGCTGAGTTTTTGATGTTGACGGTTGCTATTTATTCAGTCTGTCAGCTGGTGCAATGCACTGCTGCCACGTGATCACGTGCACCTTTTCTATATGCACCTCTGTCGCATTTTCAAATCGTCTTCCTACTTTTGGACGTATCATAAATTTGTAATTTAAGTGCCCGTTTGGTTTTATTTTCAGTTTCTTCGTATTTAAAATATTAAAAAGTAGTTAGTAAAAATAAATTAAAAATAAGTTAATATTTAGATAAATTATTAAAAAAATAATTATTTTGATTTTTTAGATTGTAACTAGAGAAATATATAAATAATAAAATACAGAAAAAATATATAAATTATTGAGAAATATATTTTAAAAATAAAAATAAAAATAATATTGAATGAAAATATATAAAAAATAATGTATTTTATTTTTTAAATAATAAAAAATATGAAGATAAACTTTGAAAATGAAGCCAAACGAGCCCTACTAGTTTTTTTTTTTCGATAAAATTTGTGCAGTTAAAATAGTATTGGGCTAGATATATGATCATTTTTGGTTTAATTTTTGGGGCTTGTGGTAACCTTGGGACTATTCGCCACCAATGGCAGTCCAATTTGTTTGGTCTTATCATGTTTTATGAGAATTTTATTCTTTTTAGTTGGTTATATCACTTGTTCATAAATTAATTATGTTATAATAATATATATGTGTGTGTGTAATTTGATAGATATTTGTAGGAGACTGAAGATGGACTCTTTCGTTTGGGGTGTAGGTATATAGTAGTCGAGAGGGTTCTTGACTAAGATCCTTTAATGATTAAGTTAGTATTTAGACTTTAAAGTATTTTGGCAGAATAACAGTTCAAAAAATGTATGTGTGCTTACCACTGCTTCTGGAGGATGGAGTATTTATAATGTTTACTTGAAGATCAAAAGACTAACTTCTCTCCCAATACATTTCATATACTGCTACCACAAGTAGGGACAAATTAGGTCTTTTCGACCTAAGTGGCTGCTACACAAATGACCGACTAGCGAAAATGGGAATTCATATCGTCATTAATGCGGAGATGATACGTCGTCTAACCATTTGATGTGGAGTAGTTGAAACGTAATTAACGCGGATACAATAAATGGCAGACTGTCATTAAATGCTCTCTCTTTCTTCATTCGACCTAAAGGTTTGATTTTTCGACCTATAAGACCGATTCAGATTATGGGCCGCATAAATTACGACAGTTTTTGGGCTTTGATTCCCCATTTGGTTTATCTACGCCCATTAAATATATTGAGCTTGAGTTGAGCTTACACACATCAATTGTATGAAAGAAAAATATTTTTTTAAAAAAAATTATCATTGACTATATGGCAAGTTCAAGCTTCAAGCTTTAATTGAATTTTGTTAAGCATTCAATTGGTTCAGTGATTTCGTTCTTACACATATAAGAGTGAGATTCACAATTCGAACCATAATGAATTCTACTGTGTGTGTGAGCATAAATGAAAAAATTATAATTGAATTTTAAAAGTGTTGGGTCATCAATTGGCCTAATATAAAAAAATTATAATTGAATTTTTAAAAATGTTGAGTAATCAATTGGCCCAATAACATCGCCCTCATACTATCACATACGAAATTTGAAATTCGAACCTAATAAATTATAGACGTGTGTTAAATAAAATTTTTCATTTGTCTTTGTTTCTTGGTTGAATAATTAGCATAGAATCAAGAGAACCATGCAACAAGTTTTATGAATACTAGTGCAATACATTGAGAAATATCAAGTGACTGGAACTTTGGAGTTGTTTATTTGCTTGATCAAGATTCTAACACCAACTTGTGACAATTAAGTAATACGAATGATTAAAATATACATGTTCTCAATCGGTTAAACAAGTACCATCTCATATTGTTTGATGAAGTAATTTTGATACACACACATGTGTGTGTCAAAATAGTTAAACCTACAATATATTAATGATATTTTAACTGTTTGTTAACAATTACTAACGCAGTTCATTTAAAGGATTCGATCAAATATGAATATAAAAATTTACTTTTAACGTGATCAAATTAGATGCTTAGGCTTTGTTTGGTCAAGTTACCCCAATTTATTTTTCAACTTTTAATTTATAAACAAACAAATAATCACATTCCTCAATCCACTCTTCAAAATACACAATTTGTTCTCAAAAAATTCTTACTATTCCCAACTATACACCATTTTCAAGGCACTACATATTTTTTCACCATTACAAATATGTACACATATTACCACTCACACAGTCTATATATACACATATATAAATAATATTAAAATACTCATTTCACCCCACAAACTCAACAAAAAAATCATTGGTGTGATATCTTGTCCCCCCAAAATACAAACAAATAAATCATTTTCTCCCAATTCATTCTCCCAATACATAAATAAACAATCATCATATTTTCTAACTCCATCATCCAAAATTCACTCTCACAAAATATTTTGAGAGAATGGCCCAATTCATAACCAAACAAAGCCTTAGATCATGAAATTAGAGAAACTATTGAATATTTCTTCTCAAGATAATCTCAATCTCATTGAGTTATCAACTGATCAGTTTTTACAATTACACATCCAAGATTTGAAAAACAAGTTTAGCGGATTCTAAATTTACGTGTATGTATCTAAGTGCACTTTTTGCTCTTCTTTTTGAAACAAGTGAGAATAAATAGGTTGTAACTATATTGTAAATTGATAGAACGAGAAAGAGCTGTTGCATATTTGTTAAGGTACTGTTTTGTTATGTTTTTTATTTGATTTTATTATGTGTTTTGAGAGAATGAATTATTGGAGAATGTAAAAGTTATTTTTTGGTATATTTATTTATATTGAAAGAAATATTTTTTACTGTATCAGTCAAATTAATATTTTTTTTATTAGATTTTTGAGGTAAAAATATATATATGTATGTATTAAAGAATGTATATTTTGAAAAAAAAAATGAACATATATTTGGTTATGTTTCTCTAAAATAGAGTTGTTTTGGGGGAAAAATAACCAAACAAAGCCTAAGCAGTGGAGGCAGTGCATAGGATTCCCTGAATGATGTACATCGGTGTCAGCAAAAAAGTTTATCCTTGAATTAATAAGGCCGACGGGGTTCAGATAAACTGCCATTGGTCCCATTGCTGTAAGAAGTGGGTTTTACATATATTAATGGAACTGTCAGACGGTGTCGTTTGTCCGCACAGGGGATTTTCTTGAATTGTATCACCAGCCATGCCAGCAGGATGGGGAATAAAAGTTGGCTAAAGTGCCCCCCACA